>JAOEHX010008731.1:0-19809 GCA_025448015.1 Bolborhynchus lineola
GAACATCTGCTAGCTTGGGATACTCCTTGTCTGTCCATCCTGTCCTTCTTGCAATAAATTTTGTACGAAGGTCACACTGCTCTAAATCTTTGCCAGCTCTCAGAAAAGTGCACCCTGAAGAAGACTGCTTACTTCATCTTGAAGACCCCTGCCCAAGACCATCGGAGGGCAGTGCGCAAGGTCCAAAAGGGAGGAGACTTATGATAATTAGTACCTAAACTAATTGCAATATCCTCACCACTCTCTCGGGAACCTAATGAATATGCATGGTTGTGTGTAATAAATATCTACTTGCTTAACCCCTCGGTGTGCAAGTTAGGAGGAGTGATCCCCCTTGCACCCGGCGCTGTAATAAACATACCTGCTTTATAACTCTCCTTGAGTTGTGGAGTCTGATTCCATGCTTCAGAATGGACAACAGGTGAAGTTCAGCACATTCAGAAGTGAATTATTCTTCATAATAATGAAAATGCTTCTATATAGCAAGATTATGTAGGTTTTCATTACCTACAGTCACAGCTCATATGATTCCTTTCTAAATCTAATCCCATGTAAATGTCTTCCTGTTTGTCAGTAGATCTTGACATTTGATGTCGATAATTTTTTATTAATCTGAAATAGTTACCATTTTTCCCCCAAAGAAAAAGTGCTCTTATATTAACAGCATCTAGCAATTGAATTTGGTTTATTAACTTGAAGCAAATTCTATTATCTATACCTTTTTACAGTATGAAGACATCCTGATTTCAGTCTCGAAGGAAGTCACTGTTATATTCAGATGGAAAAGTTTGTTTTGTGAAAAAGTCTCATTTACTCAACAGACATTTATTTTTTGAAACAGTGCACTTGCAAGTCTTTTGAATGATTCCTGAATTAAGATAAATTTCTTAAAACAGTAGACTTTGAAATGACTCAAAACAAAAGAGAATTCTTGGGGGAGAGTTTTGTTTTTTTTTTTGCTTGTCTGTTTTGTGGAGGTTGTTTTTTTAGTATTAGGCTAATTCAGCCCAGTTTTTATTTTGTTTTATTTTCTTTGAAAAGATGGATGAACCAAAAAGTCAGTTATTCACTCTGCTTTAATACTGCCACAAGGACACGAAAAACTCTTGTACATATGTATCAATACCAGCATCTCTAATGAAAATTCTGTAGAAACTCAAACTTGGTATTTCAGGAACACATGCAATTTAAAAGTAAATCTGTAGTTAGATCTTTGTTCCTTCTTTCATTCTAGTATATGTAGGCTTATTAAGAGGTTATCTGCTCAAAAAATGAGAAGCTCTCTAATATTTACCAGATAATTTCAAGTTAAATCACTCATTTGATTTTAAAGTTTTAAAAATAATTCATAAGTACTTCAGTTCTGGTGTGAAAATAAAGGATGTATGCATTCATTAATTTACTTCCTTGGGGCTTTTGTTCTCCCAACCATACCATTATTATGAACTTCAATGCTCATGTCTTCCTAACAGTGACTAGATAGTGAATTTTCACTGGAATGTACCTTCTCAAAGTGAGACATTCAGAACTGAAAATAAGACTGTTAGCTGTCTTGCTCAGCACCTTCTTTTTGGTTCCTCTAAAAAGAAAAAAAATGAGAGGCATATAGTATCTTTATCTAGGAGCAATCTGATTTAAATGCCTGAGCATCTACCTTGCATAGCATAGGCCACATTTAGATGTCTATCTTATATTCAGACACTGCTGTGATGCAGCCAGGTGTCTAAATATTTCCATCACTGTCTGAAAAAGCATGAATTCTAGGTGAAGCCCAAAGAAAGGTTAAGAACAAGCTTTTGAGCTGGCAGTGTTTTGGCCAGGAATAAAAGAGCACCTGCTTTACATATCTAGCCAGTCTGCGGACAGCATGTACAAGGAGACAAGAATGAGACAGAAAGGAGTTTCTGGATTTATCTTATAATGTGTTTTTCTCTTCTCATTTGCTTCTCTTTGAAACTTCAGTTTAGAGAAGGCGTTACTATATACAAGTTAGGGCACAGAAGATAGTCCTGATTTCAAAGGGAGAAATCAAGTTACAAATGTTACAGGCTACATCTGCACAGTCATATCCTAATATAACCTGATTTCAGTGTGAACTAAGTGACTTGAGAAGTGGGACAAACAGTGAGAGGGATTTGGAGGTGCTGGGGTTGTTTATAAAGAATCACTGACATAATACAATTGCGAAAGTCCTGCATAAACCTGGCATTGTGGTAATATGGTGTAAAAACTCTGCCAGTGAACAGGAGACATGAAAAAGAACTTTCATGTTAACTTGTCTATCATAGCATTGGCCAAAAGACAGTGCATTCTTTTTCCACAGTTAAATTGTTATTTTCTGCTGTAATTGTAGTTTGCTAAGGACTATAGAGCTTTAAAAATTTTGGACTGCAAATCCATGTCTTTCTTATGGAACACGGCATCCCTTCATGTGGTCAGGAATAGTTCTGAGGAGAAGTTCTGTTAGAACTCCTGTTTTTTTCATATACAAATAACAGTAGTATTCTTTAGGCTTAGAAAAATGATTTTAAAGACGTCTGCATTAGAGTCTAAAAGCCACCATGGAGCATTTTAACCATTGTTGATTGCCTAACCTGCCTCTTTGGAACAAGGCTGAGATCAGAAGGTATGTCATGCTGGTTTTGTTTATTTACGTGAGTTAAAAATTCTCACCTGGGTGTAAGTTTTAGCACTTTAATGTCTTAAAACTCTTCGCCAATCCCTTTTTTATCATCATTCCTCAATCTGAAATCATTAGACTGAATTTTAATATAGGAGTAAAGCCCTACTACAAGCTTTGATCTTGCTTTTTCAAATGGCTGTACTTGCAAAAGGCAAGAGCTGTGTTTTGGTACTAAACACACTAATATTGTGGTTTCCAGTTATTAGTATTTATGTAGTATTCATTTTCTTGCCTGTTTTCTGCCTTCCATATGTAGAACAAAAACTCGACCTTCTGCTTACTATGTACATATGCAGCCCTTATCCATTACTGAAATATATTTTTTTTTTCAAACATATTTTAATTTTCAATACAAAAAAGCACAAGTAGTGGCATGTTATATATAATACTGGCTTAATTTCCTGAATTTCTTGAATAACTAAATATTTCATTACAAGCTGAAGACAGGTAGTAGTACTATTACTCATCGTAAGAGATGCTTTCTGGAAATACAGTACAGCAAAGGAGTTGTACATTAAGGATATGAATCTCTTAATTAACTTTCTAATGGATTTCACTCAGTAACAATCCTATATTCAATACATAACTTGTTTGTTGTTTCAGTAACGCCTTGGAACTATACAAAGTGGGTTGCACAGTGTAGGTGTAGTAATGAAACTACTTATTTTACCTTTGTCTGAGACTTTCAGTACCTAGGAAAAGGAGTTTGCCTAGCCGTGCGTTTTCTAGTATTGGCTATATGAGTAAGGAGGAGTACCACAACTCAGCCATACATCACAAGGACACTGAGATCAATAAAAACTGGACTTAATTCAGTAGGCATACGGGTTTTTTCTTCATGTCCAAGGGAAAAAAGAGTTCTGAAATACGAGAGTACAGGTGTTACTCCTAAAGTTTACTGAGCAAACCAGACCAGAAAGAGTCTATAGAATAGGTTATTCACTCTGATCCTAATTTTACAGTTTTGTGCTGCCTTTTATATGCTAATGTAGAATTTCACACTCTGCTGTTATCTTCTGACAAAAGCCTAGCCAGAAGTGGCAGCCTGGGAGCACATCAGGTATAAATATTTCCATTTCAGCTCCAAATATTGTTGATGTCGATCATAATTTTTTGCCTTTATTTTTTTCTCCTCCATGATTACACTTTCTGTCAGCTTCATTATATTCAGGTAACACAAAACAATGAAGCTGTGCTCTCCAGTCACAATCTCACTATTTTCTAAAGCAAGCCAATTTAATGAATAGTAGTTATACTGCTAAATGAAGACATCTGAATTGTACTGCAAAAAGTATAGTTCCAGAAGAGTGTCATCTGAACTGATGGTAAGTGATCTTAATTAAGTGAACTTTTATGTTTGGTGTTTTTTTAATGTAATTATCAGTAATTATTTACTCACAGCAGTAGCTCTGGGATACATTTAATAGAGCACTTTTTATATTTCTGATTATTTGAGACATTATCTGTAGAGAAATACTAGTAATTGAACACTGACAATTTTAAGCACAGAGCTAAATTTCATTCAGGCTATCTTTTGATCTGAACTACATAGAATTTGAGTTTATTATGCTGCAAAGAATCTATATATATATGTATAGCAATTGTTATTGTTGTTGATGTTGCATAGGTTAAGCCTTCACCTGCAAGGTAAAATCAAAGCTTAAAATTTTGGAAGTGAGTTTATAAACTTAGATGATCTCTAGCCCATATTGTTATCATATGCTGAATGAAACTTCCAACTTCAAACCCTTAACCTCTGATTACTTCTTGTTTCAGGAATTGAGCTTTCTGTACTAAAACTTTATTCTGCAAGAAAATTTTTTATTTTAGATTTCTTTCTCTTCACACACCTTTTAAACTGAGATCAATTTTTCCACAAAGTAGGGAAAAAAAACCCATCAAACAAACTTTGTACATTTGTTTAATGGGAAACCACTGTGCTGGTCACAACTACGTAAGAAGCTTATAAACATTGTGTTCTCAGCCTGGTTTATGTTTTCAGTGACATATAAAAATAGATTCATTAGCATAAGTAATTCAAGTAGTAAACAAAAGAAAAAAAAAAAAAAGACGTTCTTTTTCTCATCTAGTTGCTCCCAGAATATGGAATTGGCATGGGAATAGTATGGGAGTCTCTTCGCCATGTGGGAATTTTACGAGTTATAATTCAAGATCTGCAATGTCTATTAGGAAATTGCGACAAGAACTGTGACATGAAGTGATTGCTGAGCAGTCAGCATATCCATGTTTGTTCATACAACTGTAGTACAAGGCTTCAAGTATGACAATGTCATCTGTAATGCTTTGGGACACTGAGTTGAATGAAGCTAGAGGAAAAGAAGTTTTCTTCAACTTCCCTGAAAAGTTACAAGAGTTGGAAAACTTCCTGAACAGAGAATGATGTAACTCAAGTGCTGACTCCAGTCTCTGATTTTGGGATGAATTTAAGAATTTTAAAGGCACATGTGAAGATGGGAATGCTGATAGTTTCAATTGTCACATTCATAGCAATTTAATGTGAAAATGATCATCTGCTGTAGGAGAATATTCTTTGATAATACAGTCCTAAATTATTTCTGAGACAAAAGTAGATTTTTGAAGAAGTTAAGGAAGGGAGATTGACCTATTTTATAATTTTGTTCAGTTCAGTGTATTTTTTATATTCAGTTAAGAGCACTGTTTAATAATGTGGCTACTAATACTGTGTTTTGAAAACTGGTTGGTTGCAAATGCTGGTATCATGTTATACTCCTGAAAAAAATAATCATCTAAAAAAGAGATCAAAAGCACAGTTTTAGTTCTGAAAAAGAATGACCGAAGAATTACCCAAGGCCCAGCATTTTAGATAGTAGAGTACTAGCTGCCATAAAGAAAATGCAGCCATAATATCATCATCATTTATGTTTAGGAGTGAAATTCCATCACCTTAAAAAAACCTCCCTAGTATTACTTGATAATGCTGCTGTCAAAGCAGAGGAGGAATAGATTTATTTGAGGAGGAATAGATTTATTTGACTGGCAAAAGAGGTTTTGGGGAAGGCAGTTCAAGGAAACACCTGCGAGGAGTAGGTTTTTGACCTATCTGACATCATGTCTGATTACAGCTCTGCTTCAATAACAATGACAGAGCCTTTTCCAGAAACTACAGAATGACAGACATATAGTGAATTTGATTCCAAGTGTGTCTTCAGCCACAGTACGGCTTCTCATGGTGTTTGTGAGTCTACAGATGCACAGTCCTGCCTGGACAGATGTGTCTGGTGGGACTGCTTCTCCCGCATTTCTTTGGGGAGATGTTATATTATGCATCACCTCCTACTTGATAGTTGTTCTACCCTAACACAACCTCCTCTGTCATGAGGGTTTAGTCAACTGTGGAGCTGTATCTTAAAGTTCCTTGAAATTAAAAAGAACTCTTTCAATCTGTTGATTATTTTTCTCTATAAAATCCCTGTAACTATAGGTACAGCTAATGGGACAATGCAATGAGCCAGGTCTGCATAGATCAGCACAGCTGTCAGAAAAACTGTTTGCCACATTATGTTTTCTAATGTGTTAAAACGCTAGACTCCTTTTGAGACCTGCTTTGATACATGGCCTACATAAGGTACCAGTAATTCTTACACAATCCTTCCTCCACAAATGGAGAATGTCTGCATTTTCAGCTTCAGACATATCTATCAGCCTTTTATGGTATCTCAATGTAGAGAAAATCCACATATTAATAAACCAGGTGTACAGCCTTCTGCTGGAGTTTCAATTTGCAGAACTTTGTGAAAGTTCAAAATTATTTCACGTTTCTTAAAATTACCTTATGGCAAACCAGCCTGAGTAAGAAATCGTATGAAAAGGAAACAAATTCTGAGGGAAGTAGGGTTCAGTAGTGTCTCTATCATCTGAATTAGAGCTTACAAACTTTTCTTCTAACCATTTGAAAGGATGGTGTGATTTATCTTATCATAAAGTAGCTGACTATAATGGATCAGAGGAAGCACACCTTAATATGTCCATTTCCCTTTATGGATTTTGAAGAAGACCTAAAATTACCTTTTTAGATGTAGAATTTTACTTTGTATATATCTGGAATTAGCCAATGGAGATAAATCACGTATCAAGGCTCCGTTCTTTAATGTCAGTAGTAATTGATGTATATACTTACACAATTACCAATAAGCAGTTTTGGAGGCTTAGCCGTGGCTAAAAGCTGAACTCCTTACCCAGACACTTTCTCAGTGCCTCTGTTTAGTATGACAGGAGACAATAGGATGAGAAATCTCATAGGTCAAGATAAAGGCATAGAGATCTCTTAACCATCTCAACTTGGTAGATTTAGTTTAATATTGCCAGTTAAGATAAATTTGGATAGTGAGAAACAAAGACAAACATTAAAAAAACACCTCTTCTCTCCCTTTTTCTAAGCTCAACTTCATTCCATCACTGCCAAATCCTCTCTCTACCCTGTGCAGCACTGGGAGGGATAGAAAGTGGTATGGTTGGTATGTAGCAGTTTCTGCTGCTCTCCTGCTGCCTGTGGGCTCTCCCAAAGGGATGCGGTTTCTTCAGGAGAAAAATCTGTTCCAGTGTGGTGTCTCCAAAGGTAAGATTTCTTTGGGGAAATATCCAGTTACTCCTATGTGGAGTCATCCACACTCTGCAGCAATTATCTTCTCCACTGTGGGCTTTTCCAAAGGAATACTTGCTCTACCATAGTCTTCTTCATAGGGTACAGGGTAGTTTCTCCTCCACCATGGTACTCTCCACAGACTACAGAGAAATACCAGCTCCATTGTAGTTTCTCTTCATGGGCTGCAGGGGAATTTCTGCTCCAGTGCCTGGAGCTGTTCCTCCTCTTTTTTCTTCTCTGACTCTGGTCTTCACAGGGCTGTTTCTTACTCTTATTTTCCCTCCTCCTCTATCTGCATGGCATTTACTGTCTTGTCTTAATTGTTTTCCCATCATCTTTGCTAAGAGTCTCAGCCATGCCCTGCAGTGGGTCCACTGAATCCAGCTCGAACAGATCTGGCTGGAACTGGCTGTGCCCAAGATGGGACAGCCCTGAGTCTTTTCCCAAAGAAGCCACCCCCGCACACCCTATCCAACTCCAATCTTGACATGTAAACCAAATACAGTAGTACTTCCAGTAAGCTTATAATAAACTTCACATTAAAATAATATGGAACAACAATGCCAGTAGATTATGTTCTAGGCCAGATTGTGTCCCTGCCCATAGTGGAGGTGTGCGTGTGTGTGCAACTTGATGATCTTATGGTCCTTTCCAACCTTAACCATTCTATGATTCTACGGTTCTATGATTCTATGATTCAGTAATATGATTTGTGGGTCTTCCAGCTAGTAATACAACAATATTTCTAGTAATGATACACTTCTAAAAAAGTGTGTCCTGCATTTTACAAAAGACTGTAAATTCTAAGAATGTAGAATGATAACTATCTAGTTTTGGCTGTCATGGAAGGATCATCCCTTAAGATTCAGGACTCTTTTTAAAATAGATATTTTCGGAAAAATACACCTATTTGAAGAGGCTTACAGAAAGTTAATTATATCAGCAGTCTAAGATTTCACATTTAAAGTAGCATTCAGGCATCAAATTTTTCAGTGGTTTTCAAGTAAATAGCAAGTAAGAATGATGTTATGAAAGAGAGTCTCAAAGAAATTTCAGTAGCTACCTCCAGTGAGTGATGACTCAAGGTGTAAGGAGATGAGATGCGCAGATCAGTGGGGCTGAAGAAAAAACAGGATACCCAACAGTGAATTCATGTTAAAATCACAGGGTATGGAATAATGCAAATTTTTCAAAAAGATTAAACTAATTGGTTTAAGAAGCAGAAATGAGAGGACAAATTCTGTGACTGGCTGTCAGCACTGGAAACAGAAGGAACAATGTGTAGTAAAATTACTGTAAATTATACACTCAGGTCAAGACTTAAAATGATAATCAAATTGGACATATTATTTGCTACTCTATCAGTACTGAGACTGGCGCTTTTTTTGCATATATTCACCATAACTCAGTCAATAATCCTGAGATTATACAGTGAACTTATGAAAAGCAAAGATGAAACAATAAAGGCAGATGATTGTAACTGCTTCTAAATCAACTCAGTGATATTATTTTTATACACTTGCTTAAAAAATTAAAATTATTTTTTTCTGTCACGTATGGAACAAAATCAGGGTTAAAACTCTAAATTTATTGAGTCCTTTGAAATAGAAATAGCTCTGTTGATCTTCTTCAAATGAATGCATGAATAAGGTAGTAAAATCATGGAATCAGGGAATAATTTTGGTCATCTAGTCCAAACCCCCTGCAATGAACAGGGACATCTTCAACTGGATCACGTTGCCAGAACCACGTCCAGCACGGCTTTGAATGTCTCCAGGAGTAGAGCATCTACCACCTTTCTGGGCAACCTGTTCTAGTGTTTTACTATCCTTATTGTAAAAAAGTTTTCATATCCAGTCTGAATCTCCCCTCTTTTAGTTTAAAACCACTACCCTTCATCCTATCACAACAGGCCCTGCTTAAAAGTCTCTCCCCATTTTTCTTATATGCCCTATTTAAGTACTGAAAGGCCTCAACAAGGTCTCACCAGAGTGTCTCTCCTCCAGGCTGAGCAAGCCCAGCTCTCTCAGCCTTCCCTCACAGGGGAGGTGCTTCATTCCTCTGATCGTTTTTGTGCCCCTCCTCTGGACCATCTTCCATATTTCCTGTACTGAGGACTCCAGAGCTGGATGCAATACTCCAGGAGGGGCCTCACCAAGAGCCCAGCAGACGGGCAGAATCCTTGATCTCCCTTGACTTGTAGGCCAGTCTTCTTCGGATGCAGCCCGGTGTATGTTAGGCTTTCTGGAGTACAAGAATACACTTCTGGCTCACATTCAGTCTTTCATCCATCACTATCCCCAAGTCCTTCTCCTTGTATCTCCCAAGTCCTCCTTCTTATTTTTCTCTGTTCATAACTCAAGGTTTTTTCTACAAACCTAGTCATAGTTAATAATATTGACAGCAGTTGCTAAAAGCTTAGTCCAGAGTGCTCATTCTAAATACACTTATTAGTAGCATTTGAAACTGCAGGTTGGCTTCCCTTTTCCATCCCCTTCCCCTTTATTGACTTCTGTGCGTACACTGATTGTGAATGCTTCTGTATTGGAGAGAGATGTAAAACAGATAGATGCAATATCCACAACTCTTTTTCTGTGTAAACAGCTCCAGAGAGTCTCACATCCCCAGTTTAGATGTTTTCATTAGCACTTCCACTTATGAACAACAGAACTGTTTTATGTTTCATAAATAAAGTAAGAGTGTTCATAGGTGTTATCTCATTGGAGTAAAATGTGAAAAAGTGTTAAGAAATATTATATTGAATTTACTGGACAGATATCAAAGCCCAATGCTTTCTTTATGCATAAGTTATAGTTTCTGGGAGGGTGAAGCAAATTTTTTTTTAGTTGTGCGTTGATGAGGAGAAAGTTCTCTGTATCTGAAGGATGGGAGAATTCATAACTATTGGAACTTCAAATCCCACTGCTACTGATGAGAAATAGCCTTTTCATTTGCTATACGTTCCCCAAAAGCCTCCATGGAGTTCCCATGAATTAACATTCTGTGAAACAGTGAAATTCCATCTTCGCCTCTGTGCCACTCATTGCTAGGATTTTGAGAGACTTATTAGCTGTAGCATGCTGTAATGTATTTTCACCTTGTCTGAGATGAAGGTAGAAAGTGATTGATTGTTAAGACCCATCTATAATTCTTTTCTCTTGCAGAATCTCTATAGAGATCAAAGGTTTTTTGTATAATTTTCATAGGCTGTGGCAAAAAGAAGGATACAAAACCAATCTAAAGCAGGAAGAAAGGTAGAGGGTTGTTGGATAAAGACTGAGAAGAAATAAGACAAGAGACAGGTAATTTTGTAACTTTTAAATAAGACTGATGTATACTCTAATGACTAAGATGGGGGTCTAGGCTTCATTGCTTTAGTATCTACACCCAAACACCTCACTACATCTGGCCTACAAAGTAAGACATTCTTACAGTGTCTTTCCCAGCTACATTCTTTGAAGACTGTGAAATAACAAGTTCCCTGGTCTACATCTTCAGGAGTAAATAAAACAGTCAGGACATAAGCTGAAGCATTGGATGTCTGATCATCTTCACTGCTTAGCTGATCACACATTTTCTGCCTGTGTTTTGGGCTTCTCCAACTGGCTTTTTACAAGTCCGATATGTCTATAAGACATACTGCTTACGTAGATCATTTATCAATGATGTGGATGTAAAGTTTGAATGCACCATTAGTGAGTTGGATGATATTAAATTGTGACATGCGGTTGACTCCCTTGAGGAATAAGATGCATTGCAGAAGAATCTAGATAGACTGGAGCATTGATTAATGGCATGAAATTTAACAAGTCCAAATGGCAGATTCTGCACCTAGGATGGAGTAACACCAGGCACAAGTATGAAGTGGGAGAGGAGCATCTGGAGACCAGCCCTGCAGAAAGGGATCTGGGTGTGCTGGTTGGCAGCAGGCTCAACAGGAGTCAGCAGTGTGTCCTGGCAGCCAAGAGGGTAAACTGTGTCCTGAGGTGCATCAAACACAGCATAACCTGCTGATCAGAAGAGCTAATTATCCTGCTGTAGGGCCAGATGCGGGCCACTAATATGAACAGAGGTCTCAAACATGTCCTATAAAAAAGGCTGAAAGAGTGGGGTTATTCACCTACAGGGGCAGAAGAGGCAACATTTTTAAACTGTAAGAGCGTAGGTTTAGATTGGATGTAAGGAAGAAATGCCTTATGAGGAAGGTGATGAAACACTGGAATAGGTTGTCCAGAGAAACTGTGTACCCCTGTCACTGCAAGAGTTCAAGTTCACATTGGATAGGCTTTTGAGCAACCTGATCTAGTGAAAACCACCAGGGCAGCATGGTTAGACTAGATGATCTTTGGTAGTCCCTTCCTACCCAACCATTCTATGACTTTCTGAGACACTCTATAGTAATTTGAAAAAAGTCACTGAACCGCTGTCTGGAGCCTTCAGTTAAGTTTCATTTGTACTTAAAAAGCTTCATTTGTACTTAAAAAAACCCAAACCAAACCAAAACTTAAATTCAGAGACCTGGACAGATTTTATGAGAGAAAATTTACCATAGGAACTGATAATAATGTTCTACCTTTAAATCATTTAAGTCATTAATTAACTTCAATGAAAAGCAGTTAAATGCAAGAAGAAATTATACATATGTATCTATATGTATGTGTATGCATAATTCTTATTAGGTATCTGCCTCAGATAGGCACCATGGTTCTGCTGTAACACACAAAAAGACTGGGAAAATTCTCATACTTTCAGTATTCTAAGAGTTAAAACCAGTTAAAAATGAAACCTGAATTCCGCAGGCTATGAAAAGACAGATGTTAACCTCTCCTGAGTCCTCTTCCAGCCACCTGCCAGTCTCAGTACAAAAACCAACACAAAATGTAATACACTTTCAGATCCATAGAAAGCCTTTATAAAGATTAAAGCTTTGCATTACCTTTTCTTCATGAAAAAAAAAAAAAAATCTTTCCCTCAGTAAGCTGTTCTTTTATAACTGATTTCTATTGTGTGTTAGATTTCTTTTTAATGGCAGTGATTCAGCTTATGGCTTCTTCCAACACTTCTCCCCCAAATAACAAGCAAAACTTGTTAAAATTAAATAGAGGTGGCTACAAGCTGACATCTATGTCAATGTGAATAACAAGGACAAACTTTTTATGCTCTCTCTAAAGAACAGAAAGGCCTTTTTTTCTGGAATTGTGAAAGCACTCCAAAGGATTACACATGTAGCCTTTCTTTATAAATGAAAGATGAAAGTACTGCAGCAAAAAAGAATCAATGTCCTGCAAAAGAAAAAAAATAAATTAAAAAGTTCATATTTGGGAAAAGATTTATGACAAAAGCTAGAGCTATATACATACCTTCTAAGATGCAGTGTTCTATACTATATTTCATATTTGCATTTTTATGCATATGTTTCTTACTTTTAAGTAGACCTTTTGTCAGAAATTAAATACCTTTATGTATAAGGGCATAAAGTAAAAATGTTACCTAAAAATAGAAAATATTTCTGAATAGAAAACTGAAATACTTTGAAGGCTGACAAGTGTAATACTCTGTATGAGTAACTCATGAACATGTTAAATCTCACATCATTATACAAATTGCAACAGGTGAAGTTACAATTAAAAAAAGCTCTCTTTCAGTGACACCACATTACAGAAAATTCAAAGGCAAAAGCTTTGTTTAACCGTCAGTTATTAGAAAATAGTAATTTAGAGAAGCTGTATTTTGCTGAATTGTGAAGTTTAAATTTGAAATAAAGATAATTTAATCTACTGCCACAGAAAAATACATGTAGTCACATCTGCTGCAAGATAGAAACACATTTCAAATCTGCATTAATCTTACGTGTATCGATATTTTCTTTAGCGAAAACAATGTATCTGCAATACATACATTTTTTTTCCGATATCATCTTTCACCCAGAAGCTAATCTTTAAGAGCAGGAAAATGAATTCTGTTTGGATTCCTTCCAAACACATTAAAGATGAAAGACAGCTGCTCTTTGACAATATTTAATATCAGCACATCATCATTTATAACAGGCATGTCAGAAGAATGTAGAAATAACTATTTTTCAAAAAACATTTTGGAAATAATTTTTATTTCTTTTAAACGAAAAATTCATCGGAAAAAAATTACCTTTCTATACAAATGCTTTAATTTTCAATTAATATAAACTCTGAAAATTAACCATTAGCTTTTTTCATTAAATTGTATTGGCTTGTGTTTCTTAACTCTTTTTTACAATAGATTCCCTAGACAGGTACTTTTCTCAATAGATAGTATTTCCATGTGACAGCCATGATGAATTTCCTTCATTCCCCTTAAAAAACACTGAAATATTTCATTAACATAGGCTACAACTGTATAGAAGTGGAATAAAGAGTTTGATGCCAAAATCACTGTTGCTTCATATCAAAAGTCTGTAAGTGAAATTAACCGTCCTCTCCATTAAAAACACAAATATTTATACTGACATTAAAATTTATTTCTTAATTTCCATTACTATTACAAGAAAAGTAGCATTTGGAGAAATGTCTTTGAGTGCTGATTTTGCCATGTAATTAAAATCTTCTCTTTGAATTAATGTATTACAATTGTTTTAACAAGACAGTAAATTATTTTGAAGTCATGTTTGACACCTCAAAGTCTGACATTGAATCTAGTCATGTCTGCCTTTCCTTACATGCATGTAAGAAGTCAAAGTGCAATCATTCAGGTAACCTTAGACACCTTTTTTTTCAGGATTAGAAAAGTTACCATTCAAATGAGCCTTTCTCTTTCCATTGTCCTCAAAGAGAGCCTCTGGGAATTAACTTAGAATCACATATTCAGCTTCTATTTTACTAAAATTAGGGTAAACAAAACTTGTCTCAAGTGCCTTCCTGAGTTCACCATAGGAGATTCTGAGCAGACATAGTCCTGCCTGGCTTAAGAAGTCAAATGGTATCACATCCTCAGGAGTTTAGATTCTTATGCAGTACATCAAATGTAATTTCTGGATCTTAACTACATGTTTGTAATTGCTTTAGATATAGAATTAGTTTTGATGTGAGTTTTTAATTTGTATGTTTAATTAGAAGAAATAATTGGACAGTCAGTGAACAGTGGTATTGAAAAAAGAAAATTACATTTGTAGTAATAAAGTAAAAAAATAAAAATGAATTTCACTTAACCAATAGGAAAAATTTTCATTTTCTGGCATTGTTTTAGATAATGTCTTATCAGACAGACATCTCTAGTATTTTCAAGCACAAGCCTTGCTCAATTAAGAAGCTTTTGGAATATGTGAGACATGTTTCTTTTAACAATATTTCAGGACAAGTATTTCTTAAGACAGAATTTTTTAAAATAAGAATTTATTTTCTGATAACAAACTCAAATTGGCATGTTATATAAGTAAATTGAAAATTTTATGTATTACAAGCTATCTTGGATAACTGGTATCTAACAATGGTAATTATTAACATATTTAACCGTTAGCACTCCAGTACGTGGGCATCATGCCGGTGGTCTTCATGTACTACAAGGCTCATATTCTGCAAATTGAAAAACGTTCTAAAAAAGAGTTATGCATGTCCATGACCTCACTATCCTAAGTTAATTGTTATAGAAATCACATGTAAAACCCTCTAAATATCTGACAGCTTCAAACTATACTCCTCGAGATCAGATGTCATAATCAGTTTTGAATTACTTATTATCTCAATTATTAAATTTAACATAGTTGCATTAACAAGCCATTCTTCCTTACATGCATTCTTTGAGGAAAGAAACTGAAAACAAACAGAAACAAAAACCTAATCCAGACTTCTGAGACAAGAGACAGTCACACTAAAATTTTGCACTCAATCTCAAATCTAATCTCTTTCAATACAAATGAAAATGTAAACCAAACTAGGCAATAGTAAGAGCAAAGACAGAAAATATCTATAGCTACATTGATTATACACACTAAATCCCTTCAGGCAAAAGAAGAATTACAACAAATTTTTATGGCATCAAATTATGTGCTTCAACCATTAAGCTAGAAAGTACGGGACAAGGAGACCAAATGAACACTTAAGAAGTGTTTGATGTAAGTGGAAATCAGTACAGTATTCAAGACCTCTAAAATAGCTTTTGTTGGGTATCTGATGTGTTTATGAGTTTAATTTAATTACCTGTATTAAGGTGATCCACATCCAGAGAGACCTTGACAGGTTTGAAAGGTAGGCCCTTGCAAAACTTATGAAGTTCAACAAGGCCAAGTGCAAGGTCCTGCACCTGGGTTGGGCCAATCCCAAGCACAACTACAGGCTGAATGAGAATAGACTGAAAGCAGCCCTGAGGAGAAGGACTTGAGGGTGTTCTTGATGAGAAGCTCAGCATGAACTGGCAGTGTGAGCTGGCAGCTCAGAAAACCAACTGTATCCTGAGCTGCATCAAAAGGAGCATGACCAGCAGGTCAAAGGTGATCCTGCCCCTTTACTTTGCTGAGGTAAGACCACACCTTGAGTACTGAGTTCAGTTCTGGGGACCCCAACCTAAGAAGGATGTGGACACATTGGAGCAAGTCCAGATGAGTGCCACAAAGATGATTAGAGGGCTGAAGCACATCTCCCACAAAGACAGGCTGAGAGAGTTGGGCTTGTTCTCTCAGGAGAAGAGAAGGCTCTGGGGTGACCTTTGAGCAACCTTTCATTACCCAAAGGAGACCTACAAAAACCTGGGGATGGACTTTTTACAAGGCCGTCTAGTGATAGGACAAGGGGGAATAGCTTTAAACTGAAAGAGAGTAGATTTAGATTAGGTATTAGGAACAAGTGCTTTGCTGTGAGGGTGGAGAGACCTTGGAACAGGTTGCTCAGAGTAATTGTGGATGCGCTGTCCTTGGAAATGTTCAGTGCCAGGTTGGATAGGGCTTTGAGAACCCTATTCTAGTGGAAGGTGTCCCTGTCCATGGCAAGGGCATTGGAACTAAATGATCTTTAGGATCCTTTCCAACCCAAACCATTCTATGGTTCTACGATTCTCTGCTTTCTCATTAAATCTCTCTTAACAAGAGACTTCAAATCTTCAACTCAGTGCAACAAATAAGAGTTCTCTGAGTAAATATTCTCATCTTGAAAACATGAAGCAGTTATCTTCCAAGATGAGACTGTATTTTATTGTACTTTTCAATCTTTAACCACTCAGGGCAAGACTGTCAAAATTAATTAAACATTTCTAAGGTAAAAATTAGATCTGGTTAACTTTAATATATTCACAATCCAATTTATATTGTTGACTAGATCAGGGACACTTCAAGAAGCTGTTAGTGTAGAAAAAAATAAGAAGTATTTGCACCTAACTTTAAGCAGGAGCAGTTAATTTTAATCATTTTCATAATTATATATGACATACTGTTTTTGTTAATTGCTTCACATTTGACATTGCATTTCCACATGAAAGAATTGGGTTTTTTTGGTTTTTTTATTGTTTTTTTTATTCAAGATTTTATTATTGATATTAAGCAAATTTATTTTTTAGAGAAGAAGAAATTTTATGTGCATGATGGCAACGATTGCATTTTTTTTTCTGTATCATTTATTTTTTTACCTTTAACTTTTGGCTCTGTCATTGCTATAAGCAGTAAGTTTCTGCACATGCAGTGTTGTCTGCACAAAGAAATAGTTGTGATTTGAAACACACAGCTATTACTGACACTGGTCAGATCAAGATTGAATTATAACAGCTAGTCAAAGTCAAATGCAGTCCATTTTTCAGACGTGTTGATTTCAGCAGTCTTTGAATAAGACTCAAATGCCTGTATTTTTCCATCTCCATTTTCCTCAGGCAAGCAAGTCCTTGGTTGCAAGAAAACCATCTGATTCTGCGGTGTCAAAGCTGTCCGCAGGAGGTCAAAATGTGAGGAACCCAGGCTGGTGCAGAAATGCCATCTGAGTCCCAGGAAGCCTCAAGCCAGAACTGCATTTCTCTACCAGTCTCTCATGAGAAGAAGTTAAAGCAACTCAAGGAAGTAGCTGAGCAGTGGAATTGAGAAGTACAATTCCATCTTCTCTGATACTTATGGGTCAGAATAAGGGATGTTCATTTAAAATGTATGCAGAAGAAAGAATATCCTAAATGTTACTTTAATGTACTTATGTTGAAACTATATTTGTATATTTTGCGGGTATAGCTAATTTTTTTTTTTTTTTTTAATGGGGATCTCTAACACTGAGAAAGCTTTATTATTTTGTAACATTATTGGAGAGTTTATCAGTAGCTAATGAATGAATATAACAGCAGTCTGGCTGCAAATAATTTTATTGTGCTGTAGTTTAATACTAAATTGAAAAAACAAAATGAAACAGAACTTGCTGGTTTGGAGTGTCCCCACCAGCAAAAAAACAGTTTCAACCAAAGCTTTGTAAAACTTTGAAGATAATTTTAGCATAGTTTTAGGAAAAGTTGTGTGTTTTATATGTGTGTTTTGAAAGCACAGAAAATAGAGACTATACCAAAGCACTATGCATACAAAATCAATTACTACATCATAAACTAAAAAACATAAAGGAAAGAGTCAATGGTATTTAATGCAATAAAATCTTCCATAGTCACCAAGAGAGAGAGTATTGAGGTATTTATGAATAAGATTAATATTACATTATGGTATCATCTAGGTCTATGTCACATCTATACCTATATCAAATCTGTCCCCTGTCCCAACTATTTTTCCCTTTAATAAATTCTGTACAAACTCATACTACCAAAAAGGAATAAAATAATGTAAATATCAGGAAGAGTAACTTCTGCTACTGAAGTCAGAAATCCTGAACAACTTCACATCTGCCCAATTCCTACTGAAAAACTCAAGAAATAATATAACATTAAAAAGGTATTTGAGGCAGCTGTGTACTTCTAAAATGCTTTTAATGAAATGTTGTCAAGTGCCTTTAAACAAATATGACAGGTTGCAGTATCTATTCATACAAGGAAAACCTAAGCTTAGTTTACCTCCATGCATGAAGGATTGCAAATGCATTTCTCTTTCCATTGACAGTTACTTAAGCATTAAACTGGGGACGGTCAGTTAGCTAGAAGAAAGAGTAGTAATGCTTTCCTCCTCTCTAAAGATCCTGTTGCATTAGCAGAGTATGGCAAGAGTGACTGGTGCCAGGAAAAGAAAACATGTTTTTTTAGCTTGGAGTTATGACATTTAAGCAGAGATGAAAAAGCTTAATTCTCCATCCCTGTTCCAATAATTTATTATATTAGTTTTGTTTTCTAATGAATTTTGATATAAACAGCTTTCAACAAGACTGTGAGCAAGGAAACAAAACTCAACCAACTTGTTCATTCCCCTTTCCAAAAACACCCTGCTGTTTTTTGAATAGTCTCTTCTTAATCAGGGAATTTAAAGTTATTTACAGCTTAATATCACATCTTAAGCAGAAGGAGAGTAAAGTATTCTAGAATTTAAAAAAAAACCCCTCTAAATGTAGAGATACAACACATCTACAAAAACAGTAAATGTGTGTAAATTATGATAAAAAGGAGGATCATTTTACCATTGATTTTCTGCAACATAGATGAGACCACGACTAACAAGTCGCTTCCAAAACATGCCAGTGGTTTTTAAAAAAACTGGTTACAAGTATCTATTTTCACTCTAGAATTAGCAATAGTCAATATGGTATCAGATATAAGAAACATTCTGCTCCTCAGCACTGGACTACTGACTGTTCCAATGTGCTAGTAGCTCTGCATCTCTTTTTCAGTCTTCTTCCTCTCTATGTGCACTGTGTAAAAAGCCTTGATTCCTAACATGGTCCTCAATCCCCTTCCAAAGATACCTCTGAGCACAGAAGCACCAATGATCCTTTTTAAAATCTATCTATGATTTTGCAGGTACTGGATGTATAACTGCTGCAGTGTACGCTGGAGAGAGTTGGATACAGCTGAGTGGTGGATCATTTTACCACATATAAATTTTCAAAAGCCATGCATAATGTGTAGACATAATTCATTCCACCATTAAAGAATGTGCTAGAGGGCTTATTGCTTTCCACTGGCTTTGGAAAATATCCAGAAAGTTTATGTAGGCTAAATAGCTAACTTGTAGAGAGTTAATGCATTTCAAATTATGGGTCGATGCCCAGAAGCCTTTCTTCTTAAGTAAAGTATGTCAGCACTGCAGACAGTACCCAACCTTGTCACGGTTTGGCCTTTTTTACCTTTTAAAGATGAGTCCAGAGCAGAAATTTTCTGAATACATCAACTCAAATTCTAATACACAGCTTCAATCCATACTCAGACTTTTTTTCTGGCTTACTCAATCATCTGATGATTTTTAAAGCAAAATTGCCCCTAGCTTCTTAGGACCCTTCAGCAAATCAGATCATGTAGCTACAAAATAAAAACAGTGTAGTCATGCCTACCACTAAAGGGATGTTTGATATAACGTGCGTGTTATGCATTTTGTTCAAGTGCACCAGTGAAAGGTACAAAATGAAACCTTGGAAATTATTAG
>JAOEHX010008733.1:0-19836 GCA_025448015.1 Bolborhynchus lineola
GCCGGGCAGCCCCGAAGGCCCATAGGGGAGGCGGCAGGTAACAGGGATGGATGGGGCCGGGGTGGGGGGGTGGGAAGTGACTTGCCCTGCGATGCAGGGCACCGCAGCCCGCTCGGGGCACTCGTGTGATGAGCTGGCGCCAGTCCTCAGCCTGGAGGGAGGTACCGGGCGGGAGGGACGAGGCGTCCCCTTGCCGGGAGGCGCGGGGACACCGCTGCCCGCTGCCGGCAAACGAGGCGCCGCTAGCGAAAGAGGTGACCCGACCTCTGTGCGCCTGAACAATGCTGTGATGTGTGCTGGGAGACATCGGCATCCCCGCCTGGCGTCTGGGGAATCCTGACCTCTTCTGTGCTTTGTCTCTGCTGGGGTTCAGTTGTCTCGGGGGAGCTGGGAGGCAGGGAGAAGGGCAGCTCGAAGGGACGAAGGAGGGCAGCGTGGTGTAGATCATCTGGTGCCGTGACCCAGCTGTAAGTTTCTGTTTATTTTCCTATGAGGTGGCTGTACGAGAAGCAGGTGAATAAGCGGTCCTGTTTGGCAGGTCTGCTTCCTTATCCAGCAGAAGTGACACTGAGTGTTTAATTCAGTGCAAGATTTAAAGACGAAAAGCAAATGACAGTATTTCTTGTCAGCATCGAGCTTCGTGCGCTGGTTTAATGTATTTCTGTGCTGAAGTAAGCATAAAGAGATGCTATACTTCTCATTATTATTTTTTCAATATTTATTTTTATTGCAGCTTGATTGAAGGCTGCCTTGTCCCTCCAAAGCAATCCATTAGGCTTGATCTAAGAAACATCCGTAGCTCGGTTTCAGTATTTGGGTGGGAGCACTTGCTTACAGCTTGTTAACAAAGCCATTAGACTGCAAATGGCACTGTGCTATTCCAGAATACTGTTCCATCCATGCTTGCATGTAGTAATGATTATCATGATAAAGCATGTTGCTAGTGCACAGGTTGATTTAGGCCAGCAGTTCAGTTTGCACCTTTTAATGAGATGCAAAGGTAGGCACTGAGCTAGTCCTTGCATGCTGTCCGGTCCTGTTCTTCCATCATCCCTCTGCACACCCAGCTCTGTGTCTTTTTTATTAAGATGTCTATTATCATAGTATCTATTATGCCTACTGAATAAGACTGTGGATGAGCACATCATAGAGCAGAAACACGCACACTGAGCATGCCGGGCATGTAATATTTTGCATCTGATCTGGAAAGCAATAGAAGTCCAGTTAAGCTGTATGTATTAACCCTGAGATTGGCAGGGGTGGCAAAAAAAGTGTTCTTCCCTACTGTTTCTCAATAAGTGAAATTTGCTGGTTGGCATCAAACCACATTTCTTTCATCCTCATTGCATTTGTTGAATGAGGGAGCAGTTTTGGTTTCCAGATCATGGTGTAATGTTTTCACATTTCATTCTTCATGAAATCATGATTTCTACCGTCCAGATGTGGAGAGGGTCTTCTTCAGGGCTTTGTAACTCAGTGCATGAAGACCTTTAAACCAAAGAGCTCTCTTTTTAGGTGACTTACACCTAAATTTGACATAGTATGATCCTATAACGGTAGAGGGGTGGAGATGTGCAGTGCATTCCACAACACAAGCAGAGACACTCAATTGCCTTGCCAGGATGCAGCTTTAAATGAGCTTCAGGATGTCATTTGTCTCCAGGTGAGTAGTTCAGCACTGGAACTCAATGGTGTGGGATCTGGTGGAGGCCAGAGGCATTAATGGTTTCCAAAAGATGGGATACATCCATGGGAGATAGTTCTTTAAAAGACAGGATGCAACCTTCATCTTGGACAAGTTTAAAGCCAGTGTTTATGGGAAGCTGGAAAGGTTGTGGGTGAGGAGCATTCTACATACTCTGTGCTGTTATACTGCTTGTGAATCACCTATTATCAGTCACCTTTTTCTTTGAAGAGAGAACAATGAACTAGATAAGCCATTGATCTATCTAATGCAGCTGTTAAATTTTTATGTTCATTTGACATTGAGCATTGAATAGCAGTACTTTTCAGGAGAGAATTTGTTGTACACGGGCATTGTTCCAGCAGAGTAAACATGAAATGATATTTCATGTATGCATACTCATAACAAAGAAAAGCAGTAAAAGCCTTTAGCATTTCTTGGGTCAACACCATCACTGACTTTGAGACATAATAGAGACTGTTTGGATATAAATTGCTCAGCTTGTGAATTAGACAATACTGGGGAAAAAAGCAGAAAACAAATTGCTTCTTAGAAATGAAATTGATTCTTTTCCCCTGTGCTGTCCTACAGTATTTTTGCAGTTATTACAATAAATGATGGGTTTCAGTGCTACAGCCAGGCTGGTATTGTCTGTACAGAAAGTAGATCCTTCAGTCTGAGAAAAACTAAATTCCAAATGAAGACATAAAGCAAACAGAATGAAAATGTTGGCAGAAAAATGACCTACTAAGTTCTAGCATTCTCATCCTTGCTGGCATTCTGCTTTTCATTGGCTTACTATTTCAGGCTTTTGATAACTGAATTAAAATTGCCATTACTTAGAAAGGTCATTGCTTGTTCCTAATGTGGCAGTGTACATATCTTCTGAAAAAATGTCATCTCCCATTAACATTGCATTGAAATGTTATATATAAAGGTGTGATAGCCATGGCTTTCATAGAAACACAGACTGGTTTGGGTTGGAAGGGACCTTAAAGCTCACCCAGTTCCAACTCCCTACCATAGGCAGGGACACCTTCCACTATTTCTTTTCACTTGAATGAATAAGAAAAATGATATGGGACTGATAAAGTTCTGTCTTTGTGTTACTGATTTTCCTAAAAGGGGGTTCTTAAACAGATGGAAGAGCCTTACCTCTTTAGTTAAACAAACAAACTTTGAGAATACAGACAGTTGATGTAAGGCATATATGGTATATGGAAACAAATAATGTCTAATGAAAAATTATATTCCAGTTTCTTCAAATTGTTATTGTAGCTTTTTCCTATCTCCAAGTGAGAGAGTGAGATAAGCAAGGCAGGAGGGAGGCAAGAGAGGGAACTGCAGCCTACCCACTCTTTGGTGAGACTGCAGTTTTATTAAGCTATTTGAAGCTGGTGATGTAGAACACAAAGTATGAGGACATTTGCAGATAGTTATAGAGAGGTGCCCATTAACCTGCAAAGCAATAATCAGACTGAGTTTATATTATTTTAATACAGTTTTAACAAAAGCACAATATAACTAAGTGCATTGGAGTTCAGCCAAGACACATTACATTTGACTACAGGCTGTCTTATTTGATTAGTTAGTTAGTTAGTTAGTTTCTGGCCTGAAAAGCATTTGCTGAGTTATGTTGCAGCCAGCTTCTGTAAGACAGAAAAGCACATTTAGGCAAGCTGTATGAATGAAACTGCAGATTTCTTTCGCATAGTAATGCTGTTTCTATGTATGTGTTTTACATCCTTCTCTAAGGGTTATGAGAGATGCTGTGAAGATTATTTATTGTGAGCATAAATTAGAATGGGTTTATAAATCCGGCTGAAATACAGCATTCCACTTAATTCTGATGATGTTTCATCTGTGATAACAACTTTTATGTTTTCATAGCGATACCTATGATGATAAAATTACTCAGTTATTTTGTCAATCATTGAGATTTGTGGCTTGGAGGTTTGTTAAGATATTTCATCTACATCATTTTTTTAATTCCCCTGTCATCACTTTCCTGTCACTGTGTTTAGAACCTGCCCGCAGACAAAAAGTAGATGAAACGTTTAATTCTTTGTTGTGGATGAGGCGCCTGCTGCTGGCTCTCCTGCTGCTCTCAACCCGTGATCCCAATGCTTTTGCTTCCTGTGAAAAGGTTTGAGGGTGGGAAAAGAGCAAAAAGCGTTCTTAAAGCTGACTGTTGGGTACTTCCACGGTTTTGCTTTGGGAACTGCTGATTTCTGCAGCTTGGGTTACAGCAGCGTGTGCTGAGCGCTTTGCTTCTCAATTGAAAGGTTTCCATTAGCCCTCAGGAGGATTTGCAGTCATGGTATGTGGTATACAACCTGACTGAGCAATATTAGTGTGCTGTTGTGTCAGCTCAAGCTGACATCGAGGTGGATGGCCTTTCTGTTCAGCTCTCTCTGCATTTGGGATTCCCGCTTTAAACACCAGGCTGAGCTTTTTGCCTCTGGCACCCACAGAGAGTGATTCGTTGTCCAGAAGAGAAATGAAATGCTACACAAATTTGTAAAACGACTGTATTACCTCTTGGGTATACACAGTTGGGTATAAAGGGTAATACATGGAGAGGTCTCTCTTCCCCCAGAGCCAGAAGCAGTTTTGGTTCCACTGACACGGAACTGACTGTTTGCTGCTATTGAGGTTCTGCCCCCAGCTGAACACATGATTGGGAACATTTGAAGATTCTGCGAAACTCAAGACTTCCAGTTGCTGTCTGCATGCTGAGTGCCATGCCTTGGCAACAGAGGGTCTCTAGAAATTTGGTGTTCCTTCTCTTTTTCCCTGATTTTTTTGTATTGCTCCATTACTCTTGGGAGGGTTTCCTTTTTTATCAATGGAAATGTGCCGTACGGCCTGTGCCTCCATTAGTGAGTGACCTTTCCAAAGTCATGAGAAGCTTGTGGGGTATTCAAAAGCCTGCTTTAATTTCATTTTCCTATTTAAAAGCAATGGCCATCCCTTTTTCACTTTGATCTCAAAACACCTCAAGTGAGACAGATCCCAACTAGAGGGTAGGGGGAATTCTCTGTGTCCTACTAAGAGGGAGAGGGAGAGTTTGCCATGAATATCTGAAGTGACTCACTCAAGATTATACAGTGAGTCAGACGAAAATGTGGAGAAAATACTTATTTCCTTGAAAGAGAGATGTTAATTTTTACCGTTGGGTTTTACAATGCAATTAATAAGGACCTTGCAGCATCAGTTAATACCCTTTTTGTTAAAAGGCAGTGTGAATTCCTGAATGAGAACTATTGCTGGCTACACATGAAACTTGAAAATGGAACTTGTTGGTCTCAAACCCTCTTCATTTGTGGCAATGGGAAACCAGGCTGCTGTCAAATAACATCTCCATTTCACAGCATCTTTCACTGTGCCTTTTTTGACTGAGGAGCTGCAGTCCAGCACTAGTCTTAATTATTACTGCAATAATGGAACTCTGATAGGAGTACATTTCACATCAGTGATTTACTGTCTCCATTACAGCATGACCCGAAAGCTGTAACTCTTCTGCCAGGGGCTGGGGTTTGGAAGTGCTCCAAAGCCACAGCACAGCTCCCAGGCCAGCTCAGGTTCTCTAATCCTGTGTGGTTTTCACCTGGTTTGATCATTTCCAGCTTGTGCAGAAAGTGTCGGGAATGCCTCCTACAGAAATGGCCTTTGTTTTGTCAATGCTGATAAAGCTGCTGCTGCTGCAACCGAAACACACACTGAGCTGTTACAGGCTTCATAAATAGTTTTTCTCTTGCTTGCACCATGGATAAAGCTATTTCTTCAATGTCAGCAAATGAAAGCACTCTCTGTTTGCTGTGCAACATTACTGGTTGTCACTGCTGGGTTAATGTTAATACCTTTGGTTTCTGGAACACTGCTTTATACACACGAATAGCATCTTCTGCATGTTTCAGGGGAGGTCAGTGAATTGACAGTCTAGACATAAAATGTCTAAACAAAACTATTTTGTACAAGCTATAATGTCTTATAAGTAACATAAAGTTACAAACAAAAAGTTAAAATAGCCACAGAAGGACCACATCACCTGATAGGGCTGTACAGTGAGCAGCACCTGAAGGCTCTGGAAAGCAATCAGATGGAGGTGTGTCTGAAGGCATCTGACTTCAGGTCTGGGGCCCAGGATGAAGTGTTCAGTGAGTATCTCATAATGCATCCAGAAAAGAGAGTGGCAGGATGGCTGGAGACCACCCCTCAGCATCTCACCATATTCACGCCATCTCTGCAGGCCCCTAAGCCTATCAGCATGTTAGCATGAAGGGAAAGGGACATGTGGAGAGGCATCCGGATACCACCTGGCCCTTGCAGATCTGTGTGTCTGGGACATGGGATTTGCATGCATGAACAGCAGTTGGCGGTCACTCACGCTTGAGTCATGGGAAGCTCAGGTCCCCATTCTCAGGGACCATTTGCCCTTTTGTTGCCCCCAGCACTCTTGTAACACGTTCTCCGTAAATGAGCATCTTGTTCCACTGGTGCGAGTGTCCAGAAGGCAGTGTGTACCAGCTCAGTTTTGAGTTATGGACAAAATAAAGTTCCTGTTGTTTTATTATCTGTACCACTTACTTTAATAGGAATTACTGATCTTCAGACAGAGAAAATATAAATAGCCAGTAAGCAAACAGGTGCTTGATTTTCATACTGGAGGATGTTCATCAAAAGACCTAGCTGATGTGTCAGACTTCATTTTCCTTTTGTCTGGTGTTATCCCCCTTTTGGCTATATAGTAGTTGCTCCTGACAGGGACTTCTTAGTCCTATGGCTTTGGTCTAGCAGGTGTATGTCATCCCAGGTAGGTTCTCCCTATGACTATGTACTGTGTGTGATTCAAGCTAATTTATTTATTCTTTTGGGGTTTTTTTATACCACACCAGTCTCCAGGTATTAGTATGTGCCAGGGTTTGTTCTTGCATTGAACTGCTCATCTAGGCAACAAACAAGAGAAAGTGCTTTATAATCTCTGTGGACTGTGACTTGAAATCAATAGCTTCCCTTCAGCAGAGTTTAAACTGCTTTCTATTATGTGGAGCCTGACACAGTAAGAGAGAGATGCTTAAGATGCTGATGGGGCTGATATTTCAACAGCAGGTAATGTAACAAGATACCTTTCTAAGTACAAGGGACAAGAAAGCACATGGTGCTCTGTTTTGAAGAGAAAATCTCTTGCTAAGGCTGACCCAAAAGCAATTAGTGGTTCATTTAACTGAATCGGGGAATTCACCTGTGCAGTCTATTAAAATATTATATAGAGAGAATTTTGGCTCAGTTGAGTACAGCCAGCTGAAGGGTTATAGAGATGTATAATGGATTACCTTTTATCTAACCACAGAGTGGGTGCTTAATCTTAAGCGAAATAGCAGCGCATCCTGGTAGTTCATCTAGAAACACTGCCCTGTGTCAAAGCTGGACTTCTCCCACCAGTGTTACAGCTACTTTCTTTCCAGAATCATTAAGCTGTTGTATTTTGGCTTGTAAATGGGCACATATAAACAGGTCATTGTCCTAAAGGCAAACAGCTGGATTTGTCACCATTTTCAAAGCAAAACTCAAATGATGTCTTGTGTAAATTGTGTAAGAAATAGTCTTCAGTAAATTGAACTGAAAGGGCTTTGGTTGTGCTGCTGAGACTTCCCTTTGTTTAAAAGGCATCTTCTGTCACAACCAAAAGCACTCCAGTATGTCATGCTTTTCTTCTCCCTGCCCTCCTTGTGCTATTTTGGGCAGAGATTTCCTGCTACTGAAAAAGAAAGAAGAGTTAGATGTCTGTAACATTTACTGAGAGCCTTGCTGTAGTCAAAAAGCACCCTTGCTATGCCTTATTTCTACTTTGAAGGGCATCACTGGAAATCTCCAAGGGAATTAATAACAGGATATTTACTACATACTTGCAGACTGTACTCCCAAGTTCTGTTACATTTCCTTCCTAATGGAACATAATTCACAATAAGTAATGCCTTGATGCTGTCTGTATGTATTGAACACTGTGTAAGGTTAAGAATTTATTATAACTTTCTGCATTGATAGGCATTTCAGAGTCCTCTAAAGAAAGAATATACAGATCAGCTGGATTAGAAAAGATACTCAACAAAGGTATTCATTATGTTTAATAAAAAGAAGGTTTTGTAGGTTTATAAAGATTTGCAATGGGAGCATTTTCCTCTTCCTTCACAGCTGGCCCTCTCCTCTCCCTCTTTCCAAGGTCAGTGCCACCTTTCTACATGGGGCATGACTATACTGGTACGGCACAGCACCGAGCTGGCTTGTATGTCTGTGTGCTGCAGTGCCTTGTGTATGTGTGAATCATTCTAGGATCCTCACATGGAGAACTTTACATAAATAGAAAGCATTTCTGTTTCATCTGTTAACCTGCTCAGGGCTGTGTGACCAGACACATCTTCTTTCTGCCAAATCTGGCTGTTGTTTTTCTCTAGTGTTTTTCTAAGCAATGCAACAAGAATATATAAAAAACAAATGGTAGGATTTAGTGGAGCTGGACCTCGCCAGCAGTGCAATAAACTTTTGTGCTATTAGATGTGCTGTGGCCCTTCGAGCTACTCTATAAATGTTTTACTGGTAAATTGATATGGAAAGCAGAGAAGGGAGAGAATAGATAAAAACTATATTTGACAGTGTATTTGCTTCTACAAGTAGCTCATCAGATGCATGCTAACTAGGTCAACTTTGGTGAAAACCTGAACCAAACTCATTTGTTCATCTTGTAATAGAGTCTAGGCAGGGGCCACAATTCTGCATCTACAGGTAATGCAGTAAGGGCAAAAAGGCTTAAAACCCAGATAGCAATACTGATCAGTATAATTAGGTTATGTGCTACTTACACATTTGTTACTTACAGATCCAGACACGTTTTTTTCCCTCTATGTAAATTATTTTTGCTTGTTATCTACTTGATTCGTAGAATAATGAATTTCAGCTTGTTGGGTACTCACTAATGCTGCTTTGTGTCATAAACATGCTTGGAAAGAGATGGGTTTTATGTCTTTTCACCCAGGTGGAAAAGAGCTTCATCAGTAGTAGCACATCATTTTCAATTGAGAGATAGTATTGTTTTCAGCACTATGTTGCATGTTTCTGTCACAGCCATGGGAAATACGCCCTGAAATCAAAGCAAGTAATTGAGGATTAAAATCCTGTATCTTTTTACTGACAAAGTAATAACAAAGCATAAATAACAAGCAATTGATGTTCTGTGTATCTTCACTGAACGGAAGCACACAAGACATGGAGCAACATCTGTGAGTTTCTTAGTATACTGTGTACTAGTTATATATGTTTTTACGTGTTTAAGTAATGTGGGTGGGCAGTTGCAGTTGCTGTGTGAATGTTCAGTGTTAAGGATTTGTACACTGCAATACAACTGTGCTAGAATGGGTTTCCCTGAATGTTCTCTGTCTTGTGATCATGGCCTTCATCTCAAGTCAGCAGGTTGTGTCAGCAGGGAACAAGTGGTTAAAATCAGTCAGAGTTGGAAAAGGTCTATAAGTGGTATTTTTGGAAGTCTTTCATTACAGAAATGCTTGTGGGTAGGGTGCCAGCAGAAGATTGCTGCATCAGATCCGAAAGCAATAATAGTGATACTGCTATTAGGTAAAGATAATACTGTATACTGTAATATGATAATACTATGCACTGTAATATTTTTATGACCTTGCAGTAGCTGATGTGCTGAAAATTAGAACAATGCAAAGTAGCTGCATTGTGCATTTCCCTTTTTTAAAGGATGCTATTGTCATATTCTTTTGTTTTTCTCCCCTCTTTGTTATAGGGAGGAAATTGAATTTTAGTTATGACAACAAAGGCATATTTCATTATCTAATCATTACACTCTCCAGGGATGGGGTTTTGGCAGGCTCTAATACGCAAGGAGGCAAAGTATGATGCCCTAACATCAGAGAGTATCGGTGTGCTGACCCCCATGGGACATGCATGGAAAGGAACATTTTCACAGTTACAGAAGTCAATCCATCTTGGTTTAGCACTGATCTGGTGCGAGCTGGTATGAATTTGCATGAGGTGACTTGCACAGCCATCACATGTGGAATGTTTTAAACAAAAATGCAGGTCTTCAGGAAGGTGCTTTGTTAGGGGGGCTTGGGTGGGTTTTTTGTCTTTAATTCTTTCAGCATCTGTACCTATCATTTATTATTCATGGAGTTAGAGAAGAATGGTGCTGAAGCTGCTAAGGTAGCACAATCATATTGATGGGGGTTTGTTCCTGTCATTCAGCATTGTGAGTGGGAGGCTATTAGCATGGTTGCATGAAGTTCCACAGAATATATAAAAATGTGAATAAAAGGTAATATCTGAACTGTCACTGACAGTGGTTACAGTCTTCAAAGAGAAATGTGGTCTTCTGATTGTTCCTTAGATTGTAAGGATCACTCAAAATTGCACTTATTCACTAAATATGCCTTGAATATTTTACTGAAGTAAGAGACAGTGAATATTGTGGTCAGATAGGACCTATGTCTGAGTGATACGGTCTACAAGTAGCATTCAAATTCATGAACTCTGGATTTGGTACAGCTTTTTGACTGACTATGGAAAGTGTGCATACACATGAGAAGTTTTTTACTTACTGTCATAAAATCACAGAATGGTTTGGGTTGGAAAGGACCTTAAGATCACCCAGTTCCAACCCCCTGCCGTGGGCAGGGATGCCTCACACTAGACCATGTTTCCCAAGGCTCTGTCCATGAAGCAGATGATACAAACTGTTCAGTCAAGCTCCTTTTTTAAAGGAGAGCTGGATGAAAGGCCCACTTGACTAGTACAATTATTTTAATGCATTTAAGCTAGTCTCTAGCTGAGTCCTGAGCGAGTTCCCACTTTGTCAGAGGTGACCATTGCTGCTCACTGCCAGCTTGTGAAGTTTGGCTGTCATATTGATACAGGCTCGATAAGCACTAGCAGGAAAGGATGTTCTCAAACAAGAAGGAAAAGGGAAAATGGGAGGAATAGAAAATCCATGCTTGTACAGTGGATCACACAAGGATCTGATGCAAGTAACTTTCAGATCATGAATCTTCCTTGTGTGTCCTTATGTGTGTATATGTCCCTTAGGTTTAGTAGGAACTTAAATGTTGTGTGTTTATCATTCGAATATGGTTGCAGAGATGGAAAGGGTGCAGCTTAGTTTGTTGTGAAAACAGAGAAATCATTTTAATCATGTCAAGATTTGTCCAAATTCCACCAGATTTCCCCTACTTCATATTTAACCTGTAAACCCCCCCAAAAAGGCATACTTGAAATTCCCAGCTTGGTTTGTAGCCTTGAAATTCCTCATCCATATCCCTAATGCTCTATACTCTTAGGAATAGCACTCATATATGTATAATGGTAGTTTTTAAGGAGCCTAGGCAGCAGCTCAGACCTCATAGGATTGATCCTGGTTTGGTTAGAACTGAACACATCCAAAAGGTTAGTAATGCATTTTCTAATAGCTCTGATTTAAGGTTTTGGGGTTTTTTTTGTAGCAAACCTCAAACCCAGATGTGCTTTGGTTCCCAGCACTTCTCCAAACTCTTAAAATAAAACTTTTCTCCCACTTTCTCCTCACAGCTCTCAGCAGAACCCTCTCTGTCCCACCTCCTTCTTTCTTTTTATGACACAGACTTGTGACTTGCAGACAACTTCTTTTCCAGAAATGCCATTTTTCAAACCCTTACCATTGTTCCTGACATAACAGGCTGCCTTTCAACAACCTAGGGCTGCTCCCTGGCCCTGTCATAACCATCTTGCTTTGCTCAGCTCAGTACGACTTCTCCCACTGACTTTAAGGGCCAGACCTAACTCCTATCCCTGCTGACCCAGGGCAAGGCAGTTTGGAGTGTCTCAGTGCCTCCAGAGCAATAGCTCATGGTACAGCACAAACATGATGCTGCCGTGTGTCCTTTTCATTTGCTCCATGCTATCATACAGGAAAGGAAAGCAGATTCCTCACTGCTATGTAGATACTATATTAGACACTGCAGGGAACCTTTGAAGTGTTAATACGCCTCAACACAGCTGACAGGGCCAGATTTGTCTCAGGTGTGACTCAGGTTGTCACAGCAGGTCCTGCAAGCAGGTTCTTGGGGTGTAAGGGCATGTGCTGTGTTTTACAGTCACCTTTTTGGGATCATTTTAACTGATGATGGTGGTTTAGAAGGGAGAAAGCTACTTGGAGGGCAGCTTGGAAGAGCAGTGGTGGAGCCCCATCCTCTGCTCATGGATGTTGGCTGAAAGCTTGCCTTCCAGCGCAGCACAGGGTGTAAAATGAGGCAGGTTCTCAGCTGACATAGGCCTAGTTGCGGAGGTACAGGATCACACACGCTGCTCCTCAGCCTGCAGCAGGGCTGGATGGGCACCTGCCACCAGCAGGTCTCAGTGTCTCAGCACTGCTGTGGAAGGAAGGAAGCTGGAGAGGGGTGGTTTCCAGCTTGGGCTGAAGGGACATTTGTTCTCCTGGCAAGGAGACAGGAAAGGGATGGGAGTGAACAGGAGTGGTCCTGCCCCACTGAGAGGGGGCTACAGGGTGACCAAGGTGAAGAAAAGGGCATCTCTTACAGCAGCAGCTTCAGCTGGGAGGAGAGACCCTGGCAATGACTGACTCTGCCTCCTCTTTCACCACTTCTTATTAGGGAAATGATTTTTTTCCCCAGCCTTTTGTTCTCTGATGACTCCTTCACGCCAGCCTTTCATTTTAATGATAGCATAGCAGCGAAACCGAGTCACATCAGGGCCTGAAGGTTTCCAGCTTTAATCTGTAATGAAATGTAAAGAACCCTGGCAGGGTTTGACATGTTCTCAGTCTCCTGAGAGAGGAACTTTGGAACTGAGCTCTGGGAATCAAGTGTTCAGACCAGCCGTGCCTCCCAGAGCAATGAATTGTTTTGATTAATTTCATGTTTTTATTTTCTCCTTAATTTCCCATAGAAATTGGGAAGATTGACCAAGATATATATAAATACAACACCCCCGGATTCACTGGCTGCCTATCAAGAGTACAGTTCAACCAGATTGCTCCACTCAAAGCAGCTCTGAGACCTACCAACATCTCCTCTCACGTCCACATCGAAGGAGAACTGGTGGAATCCAACTGCGGAGCATCTCCTCTCACCATCCCACCAATGTCGGCCGCTACCGACCCGTGGCACTTAGACTCAGGTAAGCTGGGGTTCATGGCACATCACTTCAGTGGAGCAGTTCAGAGAAGAAACACATCTTTCCTTCCTCTGTAAGAAAAACAAAACTGAGTGCATGTGATTGATAAATGACTGTAGGAAATGTAGGAAGTGCAAAGCTGGAATGACAGAGATTTTCCATCACTTCTAAATGCAGTCACAGGATATTTTCTTTGCCTTATTTTTAATATTCTGCTTTATTTTTCTTTTCCGTAAGTCTGACACTGTTTGAATGGTGAGTTTTGACCTGGCTGCTGTGATAGCACTTTCTCTGTAGTTTTGGGTATGTAGTCAGCAAAAGGTTGCAAATACAGCTAAATAAGCTACAGTAGCATTTCTTATGCTGCATTCCTAATAAGTGAGTATATTGCAGTCAGCTTCATACCAAAAAATGAATCTAATTTTGGGCATAAATATATTTATATTTATGCCTTCCTAGTGCTGATTTGTTTTCTGAGATGTCTGCTTTCCCTAGGCCACGTGTAATGGGAAATCCCATTAGTCATAATGGCATTCACCTCATGCTGAAAGTGCTGCCAAGCCAAAACAATTTGCAGATCCCAGCAATCTCAGCCTGCTTCGTGACTGACAGTCTTTGAAAATATATGTTGTGTCTAACTGTAGAGATTTGGGGCTTTTTCTCGAGTGCCAGGTGAATACTTAAAAAGCAAAAACATCTGTTTGCTTTCGATTTATAGGGTCAGGTGTACACTGACGTCTCTCTTGTGTTTTGTCCTCGTTCTGATTTGTAGCCTTTGTTTGTAGAACAAGAATTGTAGAACCTTCCTGGCAAAGGTGATGTATTTACAGGGGTATAAAATTAAAATGCTAGTGGAAGAGCTGGATCTGTAATGATTCTGATACTGATTAGGCTTTGCCTATTGTGTTTTGGGTTCATCCATCTGCCAGTTTTTATATGAGGGGACAGGTAGGTAATGTCTTTCTTAGAAGTATGTGCCATGGTCATATCTTTTGATTTTGGATATTATTTTTTCTTGCAGCGTCAAGGAACTCCTTGATGTGTTTTCTTTTAGCTCTTCAGTATAGGGCAGATGTTTGTAAGCAGAGACAGGTATTCCAGGACTGAGGGTCCCAAACACTGATTCAAGCTATGTCATGCTCTACAGCTTTTCATCCCCTCCCTGCTGCCATGCCATTGTAAGATTTCAGTACATCTCTTCCTGTTTATAATATGCAATCTGATGCTTGGAATTTTTCATCACAATTAGTAGTCTCTTTCTTCTCTGAAATTATTAGTCCAGTTTGTACCTGAAGGTTGTGTTCTGTCCTCCTCTTTTTATAAAAGCACATTTCCTGAAGCCTCACTGGCTTGTGTCTTTAAAAAGGAGGCCATAAACTTCTTAAGGATGCACTGCTGCTATGAATCTTGCGCAGCTAATGGCTTTTGGTTGTTAACTTTGGTTGGTTTCTTTTTCCTACACTTAGTTTGACTGCAGGCTACTTATACACTATGGTGGGATTTACTCAAAATACTTGAACAGTTCCGAATAGCTTTGGCTATTAAAAAAAGGAGATCCTGTTTGTCCTTGCCAAGTCTTAGTGTGCTTGTCCTTGTGTTAGCTCAGTGTTGTCTTGAAAACTTGCTCAGTTGATTCAACTTTGTTGACCTGACAGATTACAAGCTTATACATTTTCTTCTGGGTTAACTAGTAGTCGGTCACGGAGCCAGCATGGAGGATATCAGAACATACAGCATGCAGTTACATTGGCTCAAGCTGTCTGTTAACTTCCAACCTGGAAAAAAATCCGACTGTACACTGTGTAACCTTGCACACAGATGATGTTGGTGACTGGTAACACGCAAAGAAATAGTTGCAAAGAACAGCAGTTACTATGTACTGGGTCTCTCATTCCAAACATGTTTTAATCTGTAGTTCTTATTGTTCTGTCACCTATTTAATTTTAAATAGAGGATGGCTGGCTTGAAGTGAAAAAATCATGAAAAATTTTGCTGCAAGCATCTTATGGTTTACATCTCATTCAGTGACTTGCTCAGCACTCATCCTCATTCATGTTTTAAGTGTACATTTGTAGCTTTGTTCTTAAATACTGTGGAACTGAATGTTGAGGATTGACGAATGTTGTAGGAAGGGGTCAAATGTAAGTGTCTAAACAGGACAGATACACCAAAGAGCAGATGTAATGATCCTTGTACCTCTAAACTGTAGCGCTGGGTCAGACCTCAAGAGTAATTACCAGATGTTAAGCAGGTTGTGCCTGACAGGTAACCTACATGAAATGTATGCCTTAAACACTTCTGTGTAGTTGCTGTGTGGACATTACTGGCTGCAAAACATTTTGGATGTCCTAGCAGAGAGGCTAAAGGGAAAATCGTAGACACAGATCAGTCACATAGACACACATCGGACCCTTAGAGACAACTCAGGGATTTATCAACAAGAAGCCTATTGGATTTGCTTCCTGGACAAACGGGCCATACAGCTCCTCAATTCATTGTCTTGCACTTTCTGTTAGCCTTGAGTACACTTGTATTTCACATTTACAATTTTAGTTCTTTTTAAATGTCTTTGTTCATCATAAAATGCCGCTTCCCTCCCCACCCCTGGCCAGCATATTGCCATGCTACCAGACCATTATCTTAAACCGTGATCTTGTTCAGTTTGTGAGTATTCTTATAATGCGTAGTCTTTTCTTGTTGCTATGGTAATCCTTTCTTGGTGGTGATAAGGCAGGGATTCAACAAGTCATTCTTTTCTAGAATATGACTCTGGTGATTTAAAACAAAAGTCAATAATCAAACCCAAGAAGATCATCAATATAGTTCTCTTCCTGTGTTTTCCCCCTGGCTGTATTATCTCAATTCATGTCAGACAATCAAATTTGCCTTGGTTAAATCAAAAGGAATGTAGAAAGGACACAAAAAAGAGCCTGATCTATGACCATAGTATTTAAAAATTCCATGTCCTGCCTTTACATGTTGTCTAAACCCAGCAAATTACCTGTCTGGCATACATTTCACAACAGAAGTTAGAGTTGTATGCCTTTAGCTATATTAGCATGCATTTTCATATACATTACTGTAGCACATGTACAAGCACAAAAGCTAATCAGCAAGATTTTGTTAATATCTCTCAGTTCAAATGAGCTAAGATGCATGTCACTGGAAATTGACACCTTGCTCATTGTAGAAAAGCAAACAAAAGTCCAAAGAGATGATTATGTTTGTAGTAAATAAACTCCTACACCTAAATCACCTTGTACTTAGAATCAGAAGATGCCTATTATTGGGCAGGGTGGTTCAGTTTGTGGGTGGTTTTATGTAAAAGTTCTGCAGTTTAATAATAAATACTCACTTCCAAACTTCTTGTTATTCATATAAAAAGAATAAAAGAAACCTACTCCATTGTATGTACCTTTCCATCTGAAGTAAAATGTTCTCCAGCTTGCCAAAATACCCAATTCTGAATTTAATAAAGGCAGGAGTTACCAAAAGAGGCAGGGTAAATTCAACAGTGGAGAAACCATACTTTTGCACTTTTAAGCTGCCATGGCACTATGTAGCTGCAAGATGCATTTATTCAGAGTACAAACAGAATGGCTTCTAGAGTATTTAACACAAGATTTAGTTAAACCCACATTAGCTTCAACATATTAAGAATTAAATGGAGCAGGATTAAATGCTGCATCTGCAGTGTTCTTCCAAGTGGTGTGACTTTTTTCTGACTGTACATATTTAAACCCAAAAAGCTCTTTATTTCTGTAGAAAGTGAAATATCTTGTCTTTTAAGAATCAGCAGCTTCTTTTGAAAGCTATATTGAGCATGTCTGGCAAAAATATTGTATGAAGACATGCACTATTGTCAAGATTAAACGGCTGCCTGCCGATTAACTCCTTTTTTGTTACCAATTCATCCCTCTTCCTTTAACAAGTGATGGCAGGAGAGGAAAGCAAGTGAGCTGAAACTGCCTATATGATCCATGCTTATCTAATTGGCCAGCTAATTGTCTTTCTCAAGCTAAAGATAGCAGTCAATTTCTGGACCAAGACAAAGTGTCACCCATGTGTTAGTGGTGACAGTGCTGAAGGTCACCTTCCGGATTCAGACGTGACTGTTTGGTTGCCATCCTACCCTCTGACCACTGATGCTGACATCCCAGAGCGCAGAGAGTGGCAGCATCTGAGGAGAAGCTGTGTCAGACGTGCACTGGTGCGGATGTGGCTACAGAGACAGATGGAAATACCTCGACCTTGTCAAGGGCTGACCTTGTCAGCGCAGTGGGAAGGAAGGATCAAAGGCATTACTGGCTGGAGGGCAGGGATTCAGCCCTCAAAGTGGTCTTAGGTTACACACAGAGGAACAGAACAGTCTTCTCCGGACACTGAAAGAGTCCTGTACACATCAGTGAATCCAACAGCAGGAGGGTTAAAGCCAATGGTAACAAGTGATGCAGCACTCATTGTCTCCTCTAAGGGACTGCAGGGGAGCAGGGTCACTTCTCCAGGCTTCCTGCCAGGTGCAAGTGCATCCTGGCAGAAGAGACGGAAGAGACGCATCGCTTTTGTTCGTGGTGCAGCTTTATACACCCAAATTTGATCTGCTAGCTGTTGGTAAAATTAGAACCGGACGTGAAGGTAGTTGTTAGAATAAAATGATGGTCCTCCTTGTTCAAGATTGCAGGAAGGATTAGTTATCTCTCCTGCAATCAGGGAATGATGCCAGATTCTCTCTTTGAAGTTACTGATCACTTGATGTAGTTGAGTTTTTTTTAATTAACATAAATAACAATGGGAGGCTCTTTGTCAATAAGCTAGTTTAATAGGTATACTTCCTATACAAGAGACACAAGATGAACTTGCAGCCTCCCCTGCAGGCCAACAGATTCTTCTGCTGCCAGATTTTGGTGTATTTCTGCGATGGTTTCCTCTGCTGAGAGTCACCAGCATTCATCCTCTATCCTCCCAGTATAAATACTGTCTCAGAAGTCTGTGAGTTGTTTTCAAACAGGAAGGTGGCGTTTTCTGTTAAGACAGTTGGGGCTTCAGTCAAGCAGCAACTCACAGCTCAGTTTCTAAGCACTGAGTGTTTCTTGCAGGCAAGAAGGCAAGTGGTAAACACTGAGATTCAACAGTGTCTATTTTTCTCCTCCCCATCCAGCAGCTAACTAGGAAGAGCATCTGTCTGAAATTTGGCACAATCAGTGCGCCATCCTTAAAGGGCTTAATTATGGTCCTTGAATTACTGTAAATCTCTCTATTGATTGGGAATAAAAATGCCTCCCTCAGTGTCATCTAGTTCCTTCACACAATTATGCACAGCTTTCTCTTATCTGTAAGAGTATATAATTTCAGTGTGAAATTTCTGACACTCTGCTTAGTGTTTCAGACAGCTGACAGGCTGCCAAGCTTGTAAATTCTTCTGGCATCTATTGAGAGACCAGCATTGTAGCTATTTCATAAGCAGTGATTTGAATGTTAATGCTGCTACCTAATGCCAAGACAAGAAGGTAGTGATATTGCAAAGTGTGTTTTCCATCCTCTGCAAAGACTATATTTTTTCCACAAGTACTAACTTTAATTAGGAACATAGGGATGGTATAAATTAGGGGAGAAAAACAAATTGAGTAGAGAAAGAAGCATTTAGATGCCTTATCACTTAATTTTTGCCTTCTTTTTCCTTTCCTTAGGCTGGAGAACATTTCACTCCCTGTGTAAGAGATTCCTCTAGCCTAGTCAGGTCATTATAGCTACTGAAGTTTATTTTATCTTTAAACTCTCCTCTGACCCATTCCTCATCCTCAGTCTGAGCTTTTCTTTTTCATAAGTGTAGGTACGCGAAAAGTACAGAACCTGACCTTGTTCATACACTGGCTGTGAGAAGCCTTTTCTTCCAGTGACCTCAATAAATAGAGTCCTTTCTTTTTCTTCTCCTATTTTTAGCCTATCATAAGTTTTCAGGCTTGTTTGATATTGGTGTTTGTTGGGTTAGATGTCTTATTTCTGCCTTTTTTTGCTCCTTTCAAGTATTCCCTGTGGGTCCATTATCAGCGATTAGCTATATACAGCAAGGCTTTGACCAGCACTTAACTCTACTGTTCCTTTGAGAGTACAGAAGTGTTTCATACTCTACATTAATTATAAAAGGAAGTATTTGTTTGTCTTCCTTAATAGGTGAAATGGAAGCACTGCCCATAAAATTTTCATGAAAGTGATAGCTTAGGCCAGCATGGCTAATACACAAGTAGTTCTTGTCTAGAGTCATGGTGAGACCCAGTGACAGCCAGACATCACTACCAGGAATTAAAAGATAGATGAGTTTAGGTCTTTGACAGATGGGGGTGCTCTAATGTGCTGCAGAGCAGTTGGAAATGTGGCAGGACAAATGGTCAAAATCTTGCCTCTGAGACAGAACTTGCGGAAGTTCCAGCTGCAGTTAAACACAGTCCAGAAGTGATCCTGAATGGCTGCTCTCCTTTTAAAATAAGGAATAGAATTCTGTAGTATACAAGTACCAGTTACTAAATTGAGAGAGTGTTCTGGTGTTGCCTTTCCACTACTTTGTACATTTACTTGCATGCAAAAGAAAGTGCAAAACTCACTATTGCGAAATGACCATACAAAGGGGGAAGCAGGGGGGAACCTCTTAACCCATTCTGACACACAGTGCAAGAATGTTTTCCCTGTTTCGTAGTTCATCCAGGACTGATTCAGGGGAGTTAAAGCTGCAAGGATGGGTCTCCTAATAAGGCAGAATTTTGTCTCTCCTTCTGCTAAGAAAATTGTTTTTAAGACCAATAGAAAGAATGTTGTAGTGTTCTCTCAGATCAAGCCATTCATAAAATTCCATTTCTTCCTCTCCTTACGAGTATGGACAACAAAGTTTGCATGTGTCCTGGGTTCAGCAGTAGCAGTCATTTTTCTCCTCCTTAGTAGCTGGTGCAGTGCTGTGGTTTTGACTTTCAGCC
>JAOEHX010008734.1:0-24278 GCA_025448015.1 Bolborhynchus lineola
AGAATGTTCTGTATTTTCATTTTCCTTGGACTTCTGCTAATTGAGCTTGGGTTTTACTAAAGAAATACAAGTGTTGCTCTGTTGATACCAGATTCATTAAGCTCAAAATAATAACCAGAGGCTTGTAAGCCCAGAAAATGTGGCATAGGGCTGGAAGGTCAGTATTACTATGGGCCCATGAACACCCCCTAAATGTCATCTCCTGGCTTGTTAATCTATAAATTAGCAATCTCTATTAATTATATGATTAGCTCTGAAAAAAAAAGAGTGCTTACAGTTGTTAGTTCAATGTACAGTATTGCTTGACATGGATAGGATTTGCCTTACCATGTAGCAAACCTAGGTACCATGCTATCTTCTTGATAGTTTAAAAGATGTTATACTGGATTTCAGGTCCTCTTATGTTTTCAGAGGTGCATGGAGAGCTCATCTCCTCTTCTGAAGAGTTTCCTGGTGATAGTGCATTACAGGACCTGCTGAGAAACTGTTGGGTTTTTTTTTAATTTTTCTTTTCCCCTCTTCTCCCCCCACCCCTCCCTTTTCTTTTTCTTTACACAAATGTAACACTGATCTGGTATCCATGCATGAACTAGAGGTCAGTGAGGTATACATGAGGCAGAAGCTTGCTGGATAGCTCTGAGTTGTGCAAAAGCCACAGCATTCTGTTAATGTGTTTCCCTGCTGAGCAGGAAGAACATTTTCCGAACAAGTTGTTGTTTATTGTTTCTTACGGAGGGACACTCTGTCCTGGCTGTCCCCCAGGCTTCCTGCAGGTTTGCAGCTGGCCATTTAAGATCCCGTTTCCCCATCTAGAGGACAGGAAGGTTTGAAGAAGGGTTTTGCACCCTGGTGGGCATTCAAACTCAGTGTTCATTTAACCATGGCAGGGAGGGAGCTGTAGAACTGGTGGCACTCAGGGTTGACCTCTAAACCTGGTAAGTCTCTCCAGGAGGATGGCCAGGAGGTCGAGGCGTTTGAAGAGCTCAGATGTGAGTTAGTGGTGGCTCCAAGTTTCTTCCAAAGCAGGTTGAATTTTTAAAGCTCAGATGTAGTGGCACCACTGATGCTTAAAAACATATGCCATTGTGCTTGTAGACACCTGTGACGGCTCTTCCACTTAGCCTTCAATTAGAGGGGCTCTTTTGTGTGGCACAAGCATGGATTTACACTGTAATAATTTCATATCTTGAAAAGGCGGGTGGTGGCTGGCAGGCCTGGAGAAGAGGGGATGTGGCTGCTGTGTTTTGAAGGACAGCTACCATGCTTTTCTGTTGCCTACTTATAGTGGTAGACATCCAAGCAGTTGAGCAGTGAGAAGGGCTGGAGGCCTTTCTTGGTCCTCGGCACAGGGAACACAACTTCAACTTATGTCTCCCTTTGTTCTCTGCCCTCTTCTTCAGTAATGCAGAAACTGAGAAATACAGTTCCTGGATATCTAGAAGCTCTCAATTGCTTGACTTAGCTATGGATTTGGGTGGTATGTCTTTGTGTACAGAGTGTCTTTTATTGCTGCTGTGTTTCTATGGTCCTACCAATGGGTAGCCATTGTTCTGTTTTTTTTATTGAATTTCTTTGTTGTTTCTGGCCTTGTTTTTTCCCCTCATTCAGGATTTGATCCAGGAAATAAATGAATTGCGGTTGAGAGTGGGAGAAATGGACAATGAAAGACTCCAATATGAGAAAAAACTGAAAACAACCAAAGTAAGTGAGGCTGAAGGGGAGAAACAGTGATGGATGTAAGTCAGGCTTTAGAAGTTTAGTCTCTTTTCCCCACTCCTTGCCTGCACCTTGCAGAATCCTGAGCACATTCAGGCCCAGGGGTTTCATGGTTCTCATTTAAGCAACAGTGGTTACTTTCAATTTTCATTCTACGGTTTCCAGTTCTGGGCATTGTTTTTATGAAGAATAACTTATCATGCAACTGGCTGTTGAACAGTTAAAGTAATTACGTGTTTACACCCTTGTTTCATATATGTCAAGAGTCAGCAGTTGCAGTACATAAGGTGCGTGCCATAGATGAGCATTTATTTTCTCTTAAGTGCTCTAAAAACCAGTGATTTATGAAGAGAAAGCATTCACCTAAGTAATTCTAGCAGTCTGTTTCTGTAAGTTATCTAACTTCTCTTTGTTATTTAGCCTTGTCTCTTTTCTATCTTTAGTTTTCTCTCACTCCTCTGTCTCTGTTACCAGTCTTTAATGGCCAAACTTTCTAGTATGAAAATCAAAGTGGGTCAGATGCAGTACGAAAAACAGCGGATGGAGCAAAAAAGCCAGATGCTAAAGGTGTAGTAGTTACTGAGTAACGTTGGGCCTGTTTTGAATATTTCGTGTTCCACCGTTTCAAGGTCCTGTCTTGCATCGTGCTGTCATGCTCTGTTTTCATTAATTGCTGTGTGTTGATATGCGGTGCTCCCTTTCCCATTAGATGTGGAAAGCTATGTAGCTATTCCCTGTAAACAGGGAGAGGATTTTAGTGTTGTGAACTTTGCATGGGTTGCACATATTGGAGTTAGACTTGGGTTAAAATCATTCGCTTCCAAGAGAAGATTGCCTCTTCTGTAGGTTATGTCCATTATTCAAACAGAACTTCTCACCTTTTTAGAGAAAATTTATTCATGAAAACTAGCAAAAAAAGTAGTGATTCTTTTATACAGTCCCCTCTCCCACATGTACATTTTCATATTCTGTTTCTAATTCAGAGGAAGAAATACCCACGAACAACCACATGCAGGTTTAGTTGCCTATTGATATAACAGCAGCTTCTCAAGTGGCCGTGAGATGGTCTTGTTTTGGAGAAGCATGAGTCCTACACCAGCAGAAATCCCATCAAAATCTGTACCAAGTTGGGAACACTGGCACAGCCACTGTTCTGGAAGAAGCTTTGATTTCTTGACCATTTTTTATTGATTTTTTCTTTTTAATGATGCTTTAGAGCAAATAAGGAACAATTTAAAGGAATTCTATAGTGTGGGCCATAGTTTGGGATGCAGATATCACTTTATATTTGCAGCCGACCTTTTGAGGGAAGCTCAGGGATCTACCCAAGCCACAGTATTCTAGTTTGGTTTATCTCATTAAAGATTTAAAAGGTCAGCTAAAAGCTCTAAATGCCAAAATTGTGAGTCTTGCTTTGTTTTGCTTTGTTTACAAACTGAACAAATTAAATTTTCAGTGTTGGGTACATTTGCACTGAGGGTCCTGTCTTGATGATGCAGTTGCACAAGATATCCTCAGACATCAAAGAAACATGTTACTAAACTGGGTAGGATTTGACTTGAATTTAAAAAGTTAAATGCATGGATCTGTGCCAGTCACTTGCTAGTGCAGATGGTTAGATCTAAGTTAAAATTTGACAGCATTTATCTAATACACCCCAACTCCCCCAAACACCATCTGTCTTACTGCCATGAATCTCAACTACAGGTTTCCTTTCCTAGTGCTTGATCAGCAAACCCAAACTGTGGCGAAGGTACCACATTTTCATCTGAACTGCTTTCCAGTATGTGTTTATGTGCTTGATGGTGTCGTGATTGATTTTTCTTTCATAGAAGCAGTGGTTATTTCTGACACTCTCCTCAGCCCGGTGTAAGCACAGCTCCATAACTGTCCAGCTTTGAACATGGAAAATGCCCCCTATAAGTACCAAAAATAAGTGTTAGTAAATTTTAGCATTCAGCCTTATCACCTGCACCTTTTTTGCCTCTGCAAAGTTAAATAAATATGAAAACTGTTTTGGGTTTTGTTTTTTCTTTAATCTGTCATTCTTAAATTTAGATGCAAAAATCTTCTTTCAGTTATGCATGAGGCTGACACTTTTTGGACCATAGCCCCCCTGATTTTGCCATCTTACAGACTCAGTGGTCTGGAGTGGTGTTCAGAATCAGCTTGGTGGGTGTACCCTCAGCCAGTGTAAATTTCAGGGGGCCCTCAGTCTTTTTTACCAGCTGAGGACCTATCCACTGTGCTTCACAGGAGGGAATTTTGGAAATGTCTCAATGCTTGTGGAAGCTGTCACTGAGAGATTCTGTGTCTGTTACAGGATGAACTACTAGCTTTGAAGGACAAACTAGAGCAGAAGGAAGCTGAGGTGAAAAGGTTGCAAGAAAAATTGGTTTGCAAACTGAAAGGAGAAGGAATTGAAATACTGGATAGAGGTAAGAAGGAGGGAACATCTGTCACCATGTCCTCCTTGGTCACCTCAGCTGAGGTCATGTTTCCATGAATGGTTATACAGGAAATAAGAGACCAAAACCTCAGTTTTTATATAATTTCTGTCCTTGTTTACTTCTTTTAATATATTTAGTGGGTGTTCACAATGCAACCTACTTCCTTGATCAACTTTAAACTAGCCGAAGTAATCCCTAGTTAGCTCTTTACATGGCTCGCATGGTGCCCCAAAAGTTGCAGTTTATAGTGGCAAAGAAATCTTTAAACTAATTTCAAGTTCCCAAAAAAGATTACACTGAGAAGGAAACTTTGTGGATATCTGTGCTGGGCTTTGCTTGTACACCCCTTACCGATAAGGAAGGGGAAAAGCCACACTACAGACTAAAGTATGATGTGTTCCAGCAAATCTTCAGTGTGGACCTAGCCATAAGTAGGCAAAATTGAGGGCTGGTTCTGGATTTTGTGCACTGATTAAGCCTATTTATTGCTGATTTTAAGATAGTGCTTTTTAAAGTACATTTTTTAGAAGAATAAAGCCACAAGAAAGTAGACTCCTCCTTTGACCTGAGGAAGAAATGCAGTGTGTAGATTGTCACATTTTGTTTAATAAAATGATCTGGTTTCAACTTTTTTTTTTTTTTTTAAGAACACTTAAATATGAACAAGGTCTGACTTTATTGCATTTATGACAACTTAAATGAGGCTTTTCTTCCTTGGGGCTGCTGTGTACACTGAAATCACATTACCCTTCTGTTCTCAGCTTCAGTTTAGCTCTCAATATAGCTCAGCAGAGATTTTCTGCCATGATGGGTCATGTTTTTTCTGCCTTGGACCAATAGTAAGTAGTGCCATTTGCAGATAACACAGGTTATCTGTTTCATTAGCTGAATTGTGCTTTCTGAACAGAATGCATACTTTATCACTTAGCTGGCTTTTGCCAATAGTTTAAGACTATCTCTTTTGCCAAGTAACACTTGCCAAGTGTTGGTTTAAGAGTAATCTATCTGCATACATCTTTTCTGATGTCTTAGAAGTGAAAACATACAGTTGCAAAATGTAGCCTTGAGACAAGTAGTTGTGTGTGAGAGCAGTGAGACTTTTGTGTCATTAGGAATGTTAGCACCAGGGGAATGCAGGTTGAAATTGAACTGCTTGCTTCTGCAATAATATGTGATGAATAGTAAACTCCTTAAGTATCAATATTGTCATAAAAGTTACTTAATGTCATACCTTTCATGCTAATTTCAAATCCAATGGATTTTTCTGCACAGATGAAAATTGTAAAAAGAAGCTCAAAGATAAAAGTAAGGTTTCTGGTGTCTTTCCACAAGCATTTGCATTTCAAAAGTGCTTTCCAGAATAGCTTTCTGCATGTGTTTGCAAAACTGCTTTACCAAACAATGTTAGGTTGAGTCATCTATAACCCTTAGTTACACTTCCAGTAAAATTTCAGAATAAGGGTTGATTTATCGGACGTGAAATACAAAGTTTTATCAAGCAAAGCTGATAAAGATTTGGTCTCATGGAGACTCACAAAACAGTTGTCTCTCAGTGAAATGCAATTGCTATCCAATAAACCAGATTTTTGCTTAGCATAATGGAGTGAAAATCATTGGAACTGGATCAGTTGCTGGTTTAGCCCAATATGTCTGAATGCCTTTCATCTAAAAAGCCAGCCAGGCAGCTCATTTTCTTCTTGCATTTCATTAAGGAGGAAAATGTGCTTCCCACTCTGTTTGTTTTCCAAGAAATTTTAGGAAGTTAAAACAAGGTAAAATGCTTCCTTGCCTGTGGAATTGTCCATCTGCCTGTGCTTGTAACAAAATTTAAAGTTTACTTCATTTATGCAAGGCAGATTTTTAGCGAAAATGGAGATTCTTTCTGAATTTCCAATCCAGAAAACCTCCAAAATCTAACCTGGTTAGAATGTACATGCTTCCATGTATTCACATTTCTTGTAAATAAGGATTATAGATGAAGCACAGAACACTGTCATCTGTATTAGGGACCTTTTCCAAGTCTGAACCACAATGTATATTCTAGCATGGCTGTTCATCACAGCAAATACTTGTGTCATTCCATTGTGCTGTCCTCATTTCTACATTCATGCTGAATTAAGACTAAGCATCGCTGCACAATGCTTTCTTCATCATATCCATTAATCCTACTGCTTTGTATAGTGGGGGTTTGAGATGCTGTTTGGGGTGTTTGTTGATTACTGTAATGACGGATGTGTTTTACTGCACTGCAGATGTTGTATTTTGTATTTTGGACTTTTTGTTTTGCAATTATTTATTTATTTGAAAGGTGGACATAATGAAAATCAAGCAGTAGTGTAATTCTTCATTTTTCCATTTTCCTAAAGCTTGCAGGGTGGGTAAGGAAATTTCCTTGATAAAAATGTCAGAAAAAAAGGTTTTGAAGAAAAGGGTTTTTTTCTGTATATTTTTATCTAAAACAGCATTTAAGTGGCTTATGTTTTGTCTTTTAATTTGTAAATTTATTTTCAGCTATTACTGAGTTGTTTTTAGTTTTGGTTTATTTATTTACTTCTCTTATTTTCTTACACTGTCTTAATTTAAATTGACTTAGAGAACTGTATTGTGCTTTTAGATATAGAGGTGCAGAAAATGAAGAAGGCGGTAGAATCGCTAATGGCCGCAAATGAAGAGAAGGTATCGAAGTCATTATTATTTCAGATTGAGTTCAATCTCTAAGAAAATCTAAGAGAAAACTCTCAAGAAAATCTTCACATATGTGCTTGTCACAATCCAATTAAAAAATTAAGTTTCTAAAAATCAGTGATTCACTCTATTCAGAAGCACAACAGTGCCTTTTTAATAGGGCACTTATGACCTGTTTTGCATGTGCACAGAATCCTTACGCTATTGTGTCATTCAGTTCAGTGTGATGGCAGTTTACACCGTGTTCTGAAAATGTAAAGAGCTCCATACAAATCCCTTGGGCTATCACAGGCTATGTTTCCAAAAGAGCTTTCTGTAAAGTATAAATTATTTTCATGTATCATTTTGCACATTCATATGCATGTGCCTTTTGTAGGATGTTTTCTTTTGATCACCAAAGCACTAAATCCTTTGATTACTGCTTTCTTTGTACATGGCAGATTCATTATATTCCACCTTTGACTTAATAAGGGAGCTGAAATCCGCTTTCAAAGCTGGGACAATTCTGGTGATTAAGCAGATTAAGTTTTTACTAAATACAAGTTTTGATATTTCATAGCCTCTCAGAGTTCTGGGTCCTGTCCCATCCACACTTCCTATTTCTTTTAGTACCACAACCAACTGAACTGAAGAATATCTAGAATTTATAGTTCTTGGTTTTGGTTTGCTGAAGGAAGAAGCACAGTCACAGCTTTCCTTTATTTTAGGATCGGAAGATAGAAGAGCTTCGGCAGTCTCTGAATAGGTACAAGAAAGTTCAAGACATGGTGATACTGGCTCAAGGTAAAAAAGGTATTGTACAATCAAAAGAAATTTAATTCTCTCATTGAAATTCTAGGTGCATTGTGGTAGTGTTAGAGTTCCTATCTTTGGAAGCGTCTCTTAGGCAGAGAAAAGCCAGTTCTTCAAGTGGTATGAACTGGTAAATTGCATTTTTTGTCCAGGCAGCTGTTCGATTTACTAGCTGGTGGTAGTAACTGTTATTGTCACATTGCTTATTTTACCCTTGTAAAATTAGCTTTAATATGATAAACTCTCAAGCTCTTTCCATAGCCTTCTGAAATGCCTTTCAGGGCTGGCTGCTACATAAACTGCTAAAAATTGATGTTCCCCTCTTGCATGTGTTCCTGGGGAGGGGCTTGTAGCTGAGCAGAGCAATGCCTGAGCATTCATGTTCTTACAAGCCAAGCCAGCACCACCCCAGTGGCTGCTCACCCTGGAATAGCAGTGCCCAAGTGCTACATAAACATCTGGAGTAAAGTGGATGTGCTGCCAGAACCGTGTTGTGATAACATGCCACATCTTTGGCATGTAATGAAGCCTTCACATACCATCACATGCAGCAGCTGTGCAATAGTTCTCCTCTCCTACTGCAGTGGGGGTGAAGCTGGCTTTTCCTACCATTTCTTTTTTTTCCACGCACCCCAAAAAAAAACCTTCTCTGCCATCAGATAATGAGCTTAACTGTGGGGCTGAAATGGTCACTGTAATGTGTCACATGTAATGGTTCATTCCATATGTTCCAAGGCTGGTGGAGGCTTCCAGATCCAGGAGTTTGTGATCCTCAAGGGTGATATATGTTGAGGTGGTCATCAGTTTGATGTAAGACTGGGAGAGCACATTATCACTGAGGGAAGAGGAAGGGTGGAGATGAGGGCAAAACACCCTGCTTAAGCATTGAAGAACATGAATAGTAATTACACTTTCATGCAGTGCTATGCTGTCAAAGACAGGAATATGTTAAAAAAAACATCAAAACTTTTTCTTGTCAGTGTCAGTACTCTGTTATCCATGACAAGTGTGGAAATCCAAGCCTTTTGGTGGTACTGAAGCAGTTCAGAAGCAGCAAGTTGCTCATTGTGAGCAGAGAATGCTAGATGCTGATGCAGACAGGCGGCAGCATTTAACTGAGACTCTCAGTTTGTGGCAGTCTGCAAACAGTGTAGTCACTTAAAATCTGGTGTTGGACTCCTGTGCAGTAGGCTGCATTTTTCGTATGGGTAACTTGAAGAAACCATAGAGACATCTGAAGTTGCAGGCAGACTTTGACCCTTGGTCTTTCCCTAGTGAATAAGGGGAAAGAAATATTTAGTATGAAATTCCAGAACACAGCACAGGAAATAACTGCTCCAGTTTATTCAGCCTGTTGAAACAGATCTCACTAAATGTCCTGAGGGTATTTGCTGGGTTTTTTGCTGTCAGATGTATGTCCTCCCTCTGCTCTAATGCTGCTGTTCTGTGGTGGTTGAATTGGGAGGTGACATTCTGCAATGACTTCCTTTTACCTATTGTAGTCTGTTCTAAGAAAGAAATAAAGAATCCTTAGCCTCTTCCCTTTTTGGCCCATAAGTGTGCATGCTGGCTGAACCATGTATGGGAGCGAGTGTCACCATGTAACCAGAAGTAAAGTCTGCTTCTTTTCCTTCAGGCAAGGAAAGTGATGGTGAGGACTTCTTGAATTCAGGATCTGTTTCCACAGCTTTATTGGACACACCAAGTCTGACTGACCCAGAGAAAAGCCCATCCCCAACCCCAGTAACTGCATCTCCAGTCCATGATGAATTTAATGTGAATACTCATGAAGAGGTATCCTTTTTTCTTCCTCATTCAATGCCATCACTCCTTAAAAACATTGTTTGTGCTGAATTCCTTTTGCACAAGCCAAAACTCAAGTTCCTGAAAAGATATATTCTGGGTTGCAAAGTTTTCAGTAATGTCCCATATCCTTTTGGAGAATTTAGTTTTCTTGTGAAAGCTGCTCAGGATTTTCATTTAAGTTCAGTTAAATTTGTTTTTCTTAATCATCTAATGTGATCAGGAGACAGCTAATAAGTGTATTTGTCATGAGAATGGGCCCAAACTACTTTTCCTATAGAACACAGGAATTACTTTTCGTATCAAATGTTTTGGGAGCTGTGTTTAATTTTTCAGGAACTCAAAGTGAGCATGTTGGGACTTAATTAATATAACTTGTCATATTTAAAAGGATGCAGTCACCATTGCATACTTTCAGTTAAATGGGAAGTAGGTTGTGGTCAAGTCTCTAATTTTTACTGTTGCATTTTCCAGTAATAAAACCATAGATCTCTTAAAGCTCTGAGTCAGAGCAGGGACTTGATTTAATTAAACAGCAGAAATATAATATGAAGAAAACTAAAGTAAGTGTTTAGCAGCTTTCTGGTATTCTCTGTGCAGCTGAGGACAGGAGTAAACCTGCAAAGAGACCTTCATGGGGTCTGTGGTAGAGAGAGATTTAGCAGGTAGTTTTGCAAGACTTGCGAGATTTTTGTCTCTGCTGTAGTGTGTCTGTACAGTCATTCATGTTTTATCTTCAGTGCTATCTTCCAAGTTACTGCTTGGAAGTAATCACTGTATTACAATAAAAATCACTGTATTACAATAAATCACTATTACAATAAAAAGAAAGTAGTTGCTTTTAAAAATCTGATTTCAGATCCTTCTTTGCATAGTTTGTCTGTTACTTTTTTAATTTGTGACTGCTTAATTTCAGCTCAAACCAGTGTAACACATATTCTTCATTCTTTCTAGAATTCCTTGCAGATCCACACCAGTATTTTACAGATTTCAATCCCTTCTTTTTCATCCACAACCAAGAGCTCAGAAACTGTTGCAGAGAAACTGAAAACACAACCTAGGCCAGATCCTGCAAGTGAAATAAGGTATTATTGTTTCTGTGTATTTTTTTAATTGTAATTCCAATTTTCTGGGGCATTTATTGAGAGTAGAATTCTGTCAGTTACTATGCTTACAAGTCATTAAGTCAGTTAAGCAAGGCTAGCATTCACTGGACTAGCCATAGCTAACTAAACTTATGGTCATGGAGTGCATTGATTAAATATTTTTCAGTAAGCAAGTATTAGTTTGGTTGCTGTTGCTTGTAGCAGCACTCCAAGTCTATACCAGCTGCTTTGCAAGAAGTGAACAGAAGGAGAGAAAAACTGATCTCATGCAACGAAGGACACAGAATCATTATTTTTATCTAGGTTTAGATCATCTAGGTCTGGCTGAGCTAGCGTTGGCTGAGCTAGCACAAGTTCAGTCCTGATGATTTACATTCAGGCATTTTCTGCAGTTGCTAAAGACTGATGTAAGGCACTGCCAAAACTGCAACAAAAGGACTGTCCATCTCTAACCTTGAGCTGTCACTGAAGCCCCAGAAGGAAACGCAAGCAGCACTTCAAAAGATCAGCGAAAGAGATATCCTTGCTACTGTCCTTTGGCAAGATGAAATGCAAAGATGTTTCTTCACTCACTCATGAGAGGCCTGCCTGAAATATTGAAAGCGAGATGTAGTGTGTAGCCACAGGGTGCCAGGGAACCCAGGGTGGGGATGCATGTATGCCTGATCTGTGGCACCGTCAGGCCCCCCTGCTTGAATCCAGTGGCTGCCTCTTGGATGAGAAGTGGCATTCAGCTTCCTCCAGTGTTTCTAAACCTGCACTCTCCTTGCCCAGGTAAGGAAACCTGGTCCCTGCATGTGTGGACTGGCACTGCAAGGAGTACCAAAAAGTGCACTGGACTCACAGCTAGGCAAAGGCTGTGCTAGGGTTTTTAGTTCTGGGTCCAGGCCCTGGCTTTATCTAATTGTGTATCAAATACTAAGAATTCAAAGGCAAGGAAATCTTTTTGGCTTAAAACCATCATCAGTCTCAATGTAAAAAAATAAAAAGGTGCAAGCACAAGTTGATATGTGATTTTTCCAGCTCCAGTCAAGGAAAATATCCTAGGCAGTAGACAAGCTTTGCTTGCTTTCTGCTGTGCTGTGCCTCATGCAGCTCTAGCCATCACCAACAGGGATTTCATCTGTGTCCCGTCTTGGGAAAAAACAAAGCACAAACCAGCAGCAAAATTCCCCACACTGGAGTGACTAAGAGGGAGGCGGGGACCTCCACTACTTGGTGCTGCTGCAGACCTTGACAGGCTGTAAGCTCAGCATTTATTTAAGCTAAATAGTGCAGTATTGTCGACTTAGAGTGCAAGTTGTCTTTTCTGGGACTCCTGAATTTACCTTTGGCCTTTATCTTGGGCAACAGGATTTAGTGTGAGGTGTCCCTACCCATGGCGAGGGGGGTCGAACTAGATAGTCTTAAGGTCCTTTACAACCCAAACCCCATTCTATGATTCTATGGTCTTTTACAAGACTTGCCACCGTAGAGATTTGAAATGTGTTAGTACCATAACAGCTGAAGTGAAAACAGGATTAAAGCAAGCTGGGATGATAGGTTTTCTGTATCAGCCAGGTATTTGGATGGGATCCCCAAATGTCTTGCTTTTTTAATACCTTTTTTATTTCTGCAGTGAAGGAAGATCAATAGGTTCTTCCCCAGAAACTCAGCTGTGTGATAGTCCAGTGTAAGTGTCATAATCAAAAATGTTTAGGGAACATATTTATGTGTGATTGTCAATTTAAACCCCCCTATCCCCACCCATTTTACATACACATGTAAATATAACAACTAATTCTAGCCAAGGTGATATTTAGTGGTGGTAGCTTTCTGCTCATGTCATGTCCTGTGTTTTCATGATCATTATTTTCCAAGACTTCATTGGTGCACGTATGCAGTTAATTACTTTCACATTGTGAAGCATCTTTAATTGGTTTGTACATTGTTGATATACTTGAAAATTTACATTTTGTGTAGTACATGTGCCTGTGATTTGCTTTTTTCTTTTGACAGTGGAGAAAGGAGGTCGGCTGACTACAATGAGAAAATAGTTTTAATTCCTGCCACATAACCATGTTCCCTAGGGAAATCAGTGGGAACATGTATGAACTCAAAGTTGAGTCAAAGTGGTTTGTTAGTAAGGTGCTTAAGTCAACAGGGTTAGTCTGGTCCAAAGTGTGAGGCTCTGCAGCTGTTTTTACTTTGTGTGACTTAGTGCCACAACAGTATTCCCAGAGCCAAATTCTACTCTCCCTATGCTGGTATAAAGATAAGTAGCTTTGTATAAAATTCAGTGGAGTTACTCTTAATTTATACTTGATTATGGGAAAAACTTCAGTGGTAATTTTCTTTTCAACTGGACTTAGATGTTTTAGACTGTAAATTCTACCAGAAGATGGGGGATATCTGGTCCAAAATGGAAAATGGCACCAAAGATAACACTGTTGGCTTAATATGCTTGGCTTCTTTAAGGAGTAAATTAGTCAGAAGCCTATTGCTAAAAATACTATTTTTCATAGCTTTTGTTTATATCACTTGCTTTGCCTGTGTAACTTTTGCTTGTGCTTCTGAAAATACAGTATTAAATGAGATGCCAAAAATATCCAAAGGTAAGCATCATGTCACTAAAGTATTAGCAGCACTAATTATGATGTGGAGGTTCTAATTCATATTCTGTAATTCATATTGCATGGGCTCTGATTAGTGCATTGATTGCCTTAATTCAATTTTGGTTTTAGTATATCTCATCATGTATTATAGTGCTTTCTTTAAAGCTGATTCTTGAAAGTGTGTTTATGTTTGCAAATTCAATTTCAGTAACTTGGCTTTTATTTCGTTGTTTCAGAACTTCTTCGCTGCAGAAGTCCAGCAGTCTGAGCAGTTTGAGAAAAGAGATATCTGAAGCGGTTGGTTGGTCTCTTACTTCCTCCCATCCCCTTAGAAACAGGAGTGATGTCTGTTGTGACAGTGACCCTGTGGACAATCTGCCACCTTCTGGGAAATTCTGAGTCAGAGTAGGGCTGTTCATGACATGTGTTAGCAATGATCTTGTACATGTAACTTTGTCCAGATTTTATTAAAGGAGAAAATCTGTTAATGGAAACACAGGAGGTTTTTTGATTTTTACTTGAGACATTTACTCAAGACTCTCTTGTGTTTTTCCTCAGATAATGAGGTTGGGGTTTTTACTTGATAGGCTTTTCTGATTTCATACAAGAAGTAAGTCCCACTACCACTTCCTACCTGCGTTCAAGGCAAACAATTTTGGAAGGCTCTGTAAATTAATGCATGTTCAGTCTGGGATGACTTATGTTTTAAGTGGTCAGGAACAAAATACTGAGCCTTTGTATGTCTGATGATAGCTTCAGTTTAGGTTTCTTGAAGAGATCAAAATCAGCTACCCTCTAATAATGTTATTAAATCAGGGTCATTCCTGTGTTCTTTTTCAACAGCCTACATTTTTTAAAGCTCTCGAGTTCCCAGATACCCAAGCCGCTGAGCTGTGTCTTACAGCTCAGGAAGGATGTTGACAGGACTGCAAATGTAACTAGAACTTGATGATGACAGCTGGAGTTCATGGGTTAGGGTTTTTTTGGTTCATTTGGACAGCCAAGATGTGGAGACTGTGGATATTTTATCTGCTTGGCTTCTGCCCTGTCTGATTCCAGCTGTTTCCACTAGTGCCTTAACAGAATGCATGTCGTTAAGTACGCAGCTAATCCTTTGCAAAGTAAAGGAAGGCAACCATATTTTCATGTCAGCTCACTGACCTCAAAGAAAGCAAGAATTAATATGTGTGAAATACAGCTCTGAAGAGATTTATTTTGGGAGGGGAAAAGTAGGCAAGGGAAACGTATTACAGTCAGAATTTAACTCAGGGTAATGAATTGAATGCTGGTTATAAACCGTGACTTTTTAAATGTTTTTGTTAATCTTTCCCAAACAGGACAGAGACTCTGCACAGAAGCCAACAGAGGTAATGTGTGTGCACGCTCATGCATGTACATGGAGAAGAACGCAGTGAGCAAGTGTTGAAAAGCTCAGTTGTGTGAAATTGTGGCATTCAGTTCCAGAGGGGGAATAGCAGACCTGCAGACAAGATAGCGAGGAGTATATGATGGTTGTTACCATCCATTCAGTGTCAGGCATATAGTGTCTCACACATTCTTGTCTTCTCACACATGGATTATCTTTCAGTCTGGTTGAGCATAAGGTTGCCATCTAAGCTAACGTTTCCCCCACATGATCTACCAGTAGATAACTAGCAAAGTTAACTATTAAGTATTTTACTGAGCCTGTAATTACCTTTGATTAGTGTCTCTTTAAAAAACTTTGGCTTTAGAGATTGTTTTCTGTGACTAGCAACTGTGTTCCAAAAAAGACTGTCATTGCAGAGCTCTTACCCTGCAGTTACCATATGACCATAGTTTGCGTGCAACAATTGTTACCTATAAAAGACCCAAGCAGAAATTACATGCCTCTTGTAGGGTCAATGCTGTATCAATTCAGCAAAAACCAAAGGATAATATTTGGATTGTGAATGGGTTTGCTCCCTCTTTCTTTTAACGAGGCAGTTGAAGTGTGTCTGATGTCAGTCCTGGTGTTTATACTACCTGCTTGGACACAGTCAGTCTATCCATTAATTCTGAAGTTCCAGAGCAGTGATGGACAAAAAGAGTTGTCTGGCATTTGACAGAGAGACGATATACTGTGGAGGTCTCCTCTCTTTCTTTTGTTTCCCACTGCCCCTACATCTAGCAGTGAGGGAGACAGAAACCCTAGAAAGCTGAAAAAGTTCAAAGCCTTACAGGACTGTATTTTTACCTTGTCCATACTTATAAGCCAGCCTTGCAGAAACTGAGAAACATCTTAAAAAAGGCATGTTACTCTTAGGAAGTAGTGATAGTAATCTTGGGTCCTGAACATATTGAAATGAAGATCTTGTTTATGTTTTTCTTTATGGCTTTTACATTCTGTTTTCTTGTAGTAAGAAATGAGAGGGACTCTCCAGAGTATCTGTAGGCAGTCACTTTGCAGTCTTTCTCAGAAGGCCTTTAGCAATTTCCTGATACTGAATCTTTTTTCCCTAACTTGAGCAGGTTAAACCTCCTGTGGAAGGTAATAATTTTGCAACCCTCCCTCCAAAGTCTCCTTCTCATGGTGGCACAGGCGATGAGGATAGTTTTGGTACCCGTAAAGCCAGATCTTCATTTGGACGAGGCTTTTTCAAGATAAAAAATAACAAGAGGACTGCAAGTGCCCCCAATCTGGGTAGGTATCGTGCACCTGCATGCAAATTCTGTTTATTGAACTATCTTAATAACCGCTGTAACTGTAAGAAGCCTTAGTCTCACTGTGACTTGGTGGCACTTTTCTCAGTAGAAGGTTTGGAAAATATTAAACAGTAACAAAAAGAACCCTCACTGATGTAATGAAGTATTTGATCTTTTTCAGCCTTGCTGTGATATCTCTCCTGGGACGCTGTAGTGGATTGATGTTGTTTTGAAATGCTAGCTGTCTGGCAGTAGTTCACACATGGGACTTGTGGGCTTTTTCTTCTCCTAGTTCCATCCTCCGTTTATCTTTCATTAGATTTTCAGCTGTACAGAAATGAGGGAGCAGCCTCAGTTTTCCTCTTTATGTGTATTTAAGCAGCTTTGCAAAAGCGATGGCGACAACAGGAACAGGATTGACGAGTTATTCAAACTCACCTGTAATGAAGGGGAGGTTGTTTTGATGTTGTCATTTGATGATATTTGCACTTAAAGAAATAAGCAAAATGTTCTGCTTAATGCTGAAATCACTGTTGCCACCAAATGAAAACCTACATGAATTCACTGTACTGCTGTAGTAGTCTTTCCACTGTTCCAGTTCAAGCATCAAGTTAGTCAGTGCATCACATCTACTGCCATTCATGTAAAGTTTTTGGCTTTCTCTTGCACGAGATACAGGAATTTATCGCTATCTTTCAGAAACCCAGAGGGGTATACCTTCTGCTTTGTTGAGCAGAAGAGTATCTTGTTCTTACTTACTCAAAGACAGTTTTAGACTTTTGTTGGAAAGAAATAACATACCTGCACATTTATAGTATGTTACCCATATTTGCCTGTAACATAGCATGGGAACTTGCTAACTTACTTGGAATAGAGGTACAGTCTATTCTGAGGATTAGGCTCTTAGCTTTGGTTTATTTCATGTGTGCATTTGTGTAATTGTTTGTTTCATCCTGAAATTGTCTAACAAAGTGGAATACTTGTGACTGTCATAAAGGACTGGAAGATGGGCCATCTAGATCAGGGTCCTGTAAATCTGAGTAAGTTATATATGTTACCCGCATTTCAGTGCTTCTGAAATCTGTAAAGCTGGTGTCCAGATACTTGCCACATCATGAGAGCCCATGTGAGTCACCTGCCCAATGTATCATGGAGCAAGTGGCCTCCCTGCACTGAAGTGACTGCAGTGCTCTTACCCTCTCCTCCATAGAGCTCCACTGCATTTCCTTTTTGTAAGAGGGGGATTAACAGTGAATTGGTAATCCTAATCTCTGTGTGAATTCAGCGTTGCGTGTGACGCATGTGTTTCATGTACTCCTCTCCTTTTGTCTTGTATTTTGCTGATATAAGTTTTGAACTGTATTTTACCTTGTCCCTCTGCGTGTTCTCTCCCGTTGTGCTGCGTGTGGTAATGTGCATTGTTTGGATATCTGAAGATCGCAGTCGAAGTGCAAGTGCACCTACCTTAGGTATAGTAGTCCTGCATGTCTACCTGTACCAGCGCTGTGTTGTGACTGCTGCTAACAGCTGGTTATGGCCACACACCTTTCAAACAAGATCTAGACACCAGAGCTCTGCATTGAAATTTTTGTCCATTGCTAAAAGGAGTTTTCATGCAACATCTGCCCTCTGCTTAAAGTCAGCTGTGCCATTTTGCAGTAACTGCTACTAATGAGAGATTGCGGGTTAATTTGCAGAGGCCTTTGCTGTAACTTTGAGCACAAAGTTACCCATAGAAAAAGTAGTAGGTGAGAATCAGTGATGTTTAAATACCAAGAGGCACCTTTGTGCTCTCATTTGTCCTGGGGAGAGCTTAAAGGGTTGCAAAAGATGGAATGAGGTATGTTTTCTATGTGTTCACTATGGGGAGTGCTGGGGAGTAGGATACGTAATTCCTCTTTTAAGATGCAGTTATTTATTATGTAATAAACAAATGAGAAATAATTAGGGCAAGTGGGAATGGAGCCATTCATGTAGGAAAAACCAGTCTAGTGATGTGAGTGTTCCCTGGGTGGTTCTGGCAAGGGCAGGTAAGACCTGCAGGATCCCACCCTAGTAAGCAGAGCTGCGTCAATCAAGGTTGTCATACAGCCACACAGTGTGCCCTTCGCTGATGAAGAGACCATATGCTCTGGGCTTTCTTGGTTTCCCATGTGGCCCATTAGATGCTGGGTGTTCTGTGGGGTTGTGTCAGTGTGTGAAAGGGGGTCAGGTACAAGGAGCAAATATTGCAATACCCGCAAATCTCTGCTACTAATGCAACCTTGTCCTAGTATTCTCGCTCTAGAAAGCTGTTCAATTGTACTTTTTCTAAGCTAGCACTTTTTCTTCTACAAGTAAAGCAAAAACCATGCATGCAAAAGCCTGGTTTGACATTAGCTCTGTCCCTCACTGGCAGGTATTCAATGGTGATCAAACCAGAGTGCCCATAAATAATCTTATATGCAGCCTTGTTGCCTCACTGCAAGGTTTAACATCTAAAGCATTGGTGGAAAATGGGACATGTTCAAATGTATTCTGACTGAATCATCTAAACTTTGCCCAGCTGGCAAAGCCTGCAGTTTATTGCCATTTGTGGCACGTTGTGGCTGCCTCAGTGTAATTCTGTGGCTTGAAACCACGTGTCCCAGCAGTATATGCTCTACCTTGATTCACATAACTTGTTTGTTTTTCTCCTGGAAACTTAAGAGTCCATTTCAAAACCAAATAATGGTCATCTAATTAAACAGCCCTGTTAAAACATGGTAAAAGTGGTTACAGGTCTGTCTGTCAGCCTGCTGCAGGCTGCCTTGCCGTAGCTGCTTCATCTGAACAAACTCATGCTGTCACTGTTTCCCAGCAAGTAAATAGCATAAACTCCACATGGTAGTTTAATTCAGCTATCTGGCAGTTGCTGGCACTTCTCTGCTTATGTAGCCTAATAGATACTGCACCTATTTTAAATGATCTTGAAGTAATTTTCTTCTTTGTAAGTCTGGCTCTTGTGACAACTTCTCTCTTGAGGACAGGAGCCCTCAGGTTGTCACAGAAAACAGCAGCTACAGATCAAAGATCTAATGTTTTTAGAGTGGGTGGTAATGTGTAGGGTCTCCTTTGTGTATCGCTCAGAAGATCAGGTTCAAAAAGAGCCTAAATTCTATGGTGTTTCTCTGCAGAGGAACAAAATATTCCACAATTTGCAGAAATGAGAGGAAGAGGACCCTCCTGCTCCTGGGACAGGAGTTGGTTGTTGCTGGAATTTCCTGGGTGGGGAACTTATGGAATGCTGCAGGTTTTTAGGAAAGATGCCTGCAGGGAAATTATTTCTTTTTCTATGGTTTTGGGACTCCTGGTTTGGTTCCCTGCCATGGTGCTGAATTATTTCTGGACATCCATGTCACGTGGCTCTGTCTGTGAAAGGACTGTAGGAGCACTCCCTGAGAAGAGTAAACTTGGAACTTAATTCACTGATTGATTCACAAGGCTTTTTTTGCCCATCTTGGATGCAAGGCACTTAACTGGTGCAGTGCCTTGCCTTGGAGTGTTCCCAGTCAGGCCAATGAAGGAGGAACACATGCTGATTCTCCTGGATTTTCCCATCCCTCTCTGGCCTATTTCCTTAACATAGTGGCTCTCAATAACTTTAGCAAGAGCTGTTTCTGAGTTCAGGAGTGTGTCTGTACAGTGCTTCTTGAGTGAGTCTTCATGAGGCTATTGTTTTCTGGCAGCTGAAACGGAGAAGGGATCTGCAGATAACTTGGATCTAGCTGGCTTGCCTCCTTGTGCGAAAGAAACAGATAGTCTACAGATGACACCACCTTCTCCGGATTCCAGGAAAAAGGCCAGGGGGATCAAGAGGTTATTTGGAAAGTAAGTAAAAGATGAGAAATTACTGTTCTCCAAAGATGGGGTTTGCACAGGGATTTGCTGGAACATATCTTCCCTTTTTCCCCTGTCCAGTGCATGACTCCATGTTTTACTGTCTTAAGTGCAGGAGCCAGTATGGCATTTGATGACAGGTAGAAGAAGAGCTACAAACCCTGTGTTGGAGATCTTGACTATGTTGGCTGCAGTAGGAGCAGCATGCCTTTTCCTTAGCCAAATGTGAATATGCTTTCTTCCGTTTAAACTAGACTCAAAAGAAGCCAGTCCACCACCTTCAACCCAGATGACATGTCCGAGACGGAGTTCAAAAGAGGAGGGACAAGAGCAACTGCAGGGCCACGACTGGGCTGGTCTCGAGACCTGGGGCAGTCTCACAAGTAAGAGAAGTGGTACAAAGTGTGCTGGTGCTTGCCTTCCCAGCAGCTCTAATCAAGCATGGGGCCTAAAGGAGGAGCACAGTGATGAAATAAAATGAAATGCCTCCTCTCCTGACAGACAGAAACAGGCAGATCTAGGCTGTGTCCTCCTTTCAGAGGTGGTCTTTGTAGGCTTAAGGTTATTTGCTGGGTGATGGGGTCCTGCTGCGGAGTGGAGCCTTCCTTGCTTATGGCTTCAGAGTAGTACAGTTGTGAGGCCATCTGAAGCAGGGCATCACAGATCTCAAGTGGCAATGACAGATATTCCTCTGGTATGTTTTGTGGTACATTTTGGGGATTAAAGGCTAATGTGGAAAATCATGGTCTCCGTTTAGAGTTTTAGCTGCACAAGGCAGCAAAGTGGCTGTTTTCAGTATATATAGACTGTTTGTTGTGATAGTGGCAGGAGATCAGCAGCAATCACCACTTCATGGTGCTAACAGTTCATAATCATAGAATAGAACATAGGATGGTTTGGGTTGGAAGGGACCTTAAAGATCACCTAGTTCCACCTGCCACAGACAGGGTCGCCTTCCACTAGACAAGGTTGCTGAAAGCCCTATCCAACCTGTTCTTGAATAGAGACACCCTCTTCTTTGTGAGACAAAGAAGCTGACCACAGTGCATGTTCTTCCCCAGAGATTGGCCCAATTCCCACAAAATGCTAATATATTAGGATTAGGTTTTGGGTTTATCATTATGTATAAGAATAGGAGATTTGAGGCGTGGGATTAATCAGTCTTTTTTTGGTAAAATCTGTAGTGACCTGGACATGCCATTTGCAAAGTGGACAAAGGAGCAGGTTTGCAACTGGCTCCAGGACCAAGGGCTAGGCTCTTACATAAGTAATGGCAGACACTGGATACTGTCTGGGCAAACTCTTCTGCAAGCTTCTCAGCAGGATCTGGAAAAGGTGAGAAATGTTGGAATCACAAAGCCATTGCTATTTCCATGCATGTAAATCATGTCTGTAAGGTGTGCCCGGGAAAAATAAAAATAAAACAAGATGAGGTTTTAAAATACTGTCATCTGCTGTGCTGTCAGATACCTCTCCTTTTAGTTGAATTGCAATTCTCTGTAATTAAACTAATAATTAAATGTGATTTAACTTCATTAAGCATGGACATACCAATTGGCTATGCCACCTTCTAAAAATATGCGCATGAGAGTGCCTCATTATCATATGGATTTGTAGCCTTGATTCACTAGCTCTCATGTATGGTGCAGTTAGTTTATGCCTGTGTGAGAAGGGTGTAAAAAGCTGCTGATTTGGTCTGATTGTATTTTCTGCCTATTTTACACAGAGGAATAAGGATTTGTTACACACAAGGTGTCCAGTCTCTTTGTCTTAAGTCATTACGTATTTGTCAATTTATACTTTCAATCCATAGTACCCACTGCATGTGAATTTTCAGCTTTGAAAAAAGTCACTCACCAAATAGCCTGTTTTCTCAGGCAGTGAGATAGTTCGAAGTTGTAGTTACAGTACAGATGGATTAAGAAAAATGTGATATGCACATAGTGACCTGTAATGGTGTTAATAGAGATAGCATTGCCCAGCAAGCACTGTAGAAGTGTATATGGGATTGAAGAGGTCCTTGAGTGGCTGCACTTGCACCTAAACCAAAGGTGTTATGCATTTGGAAGCATTAATTTTAGTAATGCCTGGGATCTTCATATGCTCTTAACTAAATAAATCTCTTAACCTTACCTGCCTAAGTGGGGGAGAAGGAAGTAGTCCCATCAAGCATTTTTCTGAATGCTAACATGGTTTATACTGTGGGATTTTTTTAACCTGGTATGAGAATATCATGGGAAATACTTCTGTGCGGTTTGGAATCCACCATATTTTGAAGTCAGCCCACCACAGTGAGCGGGCCTTTCTCTAGTACTGAACATGTGCTAAATGATGCTGATACTCAGCAAATAGAAAATACACCTGCCAAGTCACCAGCAAGTGCTCTGTGCAGTTTGACTCTGAAACCATTTGTAATTAAGCAGAGGGAGAAATAAAATGCAGTATTGTCTCTAGATTTGTTGCTTTCCTTCCATTCACAGGAGCTTGGGATAAAGCACCCATTGCATCGGAAGAAGCTTCAGCTTGCTCTGCAGGCACTTGGATCCGAAGAGGAAAACAATCATGGAAAATTGGATTACCACTGGGTTACCAGTAAGATTTTATTACATGCTGAAGCCGCAATTTAGGGGTTCCTAATCATGGCTAACTTGGGCCCCAAAGGATGAGAACTTGGCTGCCACACTAATGTGAGTGTCTGCCTCTGCCTTAGGGTGGCTGGATGACATTGGCCTCCCCCAGTATAAGACCCAGTTTGATGAAGGAAAGGTGGATGGCCGAATGCTGCATTACATGAGTGTGGTAAGTACATTGATTTTCTTTTTTTTGACATCTTATTCATGTTCTTAGTTTCACTCTGCTTTTATGCATGTGGGTGTACCTCCAGATAGCTCTCTAAAGACCAGGTGAGACTAGAGAGACTATGTTGTCACTGTGCCTGTTGTTGCAACTACAGAGATATTAAATTCACTTAACGCTCTTCAACTTCTCTGTCCCAACCTTCGTGTTTCTCCTGGACTGGACACTGGAACAGATTGCCCAAGGAAGGTGTAGATGCCCCATCCCTGGCAGTGTTCAAGTCCAAGCTGGATGGGGCTTTGAGCAACCTGGTCTAGTGGAAGCTCGGCGGGCTGGGGAATGTTGGAACTAGATGATCTTTTAAGGTCCCTTCCAACCCAAACCATTCTGTGATTTTGTGATATGATTCTGTGAGTAGTTCATAAAGCAAGTCTTAAAATTTTCTGGATGATCGTAGGGAGAATGCTGAGGAAGGTCAGAGTGTCAGAGGCATTGCTACTGCTACAAGGATAAGCCAAAATGCCTTGTTTGTCTGTGTGCTTCACTGCAGTGTTTAAAGGACCCCTTGAAACTGTAGTGGGTGTCCTGTTTTAAGCTAATGCTAATTTTGTAACCTATAGAAAACAGAAGGTTTGATACTGCTATTCACCTGCAGGTATTTTCTATGTTATTTCCAGCTTTAAAGGTACTATCTTAAGGTAGAAAAGCAAATACAGTAAGCAAGAGCCCAGACCCAAACATGAGAAATGGGCGATCTTGTGCTGAACATTTGCATGTGACACTTATGCGCTCAGGCAGTGTTAGTAAGTACACAGGAGTGCAATTTCTGTGGTCACAGTTCCTGCAGCTGGGCCTTTGCTGTTCAGGTTGCTATTAATTAATAGCAGCAGGTGGAATTTTTTTCTTCAGTGAGCAAACGTTCAGTCTACTTACCTATTCATGTGTGTGCTTAAGTGAAAAAACCCAAGCCATTTCCTTTGAAGAAGACTCTAGTTTTAAGAGTCAACTTGTTTGAAACCAAGCTGCATTTAATAGCTTTTGTGTTATGGATTTCAAGATGCATAGCACCAGCGTCAGCATCCCACTTTAGTGCCGGTCAGGTAAAGCCAAGTCAGCAAGTTTCCTTTGTGTAAGTTCTCCGGTAAGATGAGATAAGACCTTTTTTCTTCTATGGAGACAGAAATGCAAACCGAGCATGGCTAATACTAACTCCTTCTGTATGACAAAGAGGAAATCAATCACTCTCTTGTTCTTTCATAAGCCATGCTATGGGCAGACTAAAAGTTACCTTTTTATGCCATATTTGCATGTATTTTGTGTAGGCTTTGCGCTAAGGTTGATCAGTCTCATTCTCCTCCTGTAAGACAAGCACAGCACTACTGAGGAACTGCAGCCGCTGCCCGGGACTGACCTGCCTCACCTACCTGGCATGACTATGCTGTTGAGTCCATTTTGGTTAAATGTTAAATACTCACTGCTTATGTAGTGGGGTTTGGGGTTTGTACATTAGTATAAAATAGCAGAGCTTGGCCTTGTGTTAGGAGACATTACTACTGCTGTATTAACTGAATGAGAATGAATGTGATTTAAGATGCAGCATAAGTTGTAATGAAAGGGAACATTTAGTATTCAACAGTCAGTCTTTCTTGTGTTAAAAAGAGAAAGAAAAGTAATACGTGGACAGAGAAAGCGTGTAGCATACATATTCTGACCAAATAGAGTCCAGTATTCGTAACACATAGAATCATAGAATAGTTAGGGTTGGAAAGGACCTTAAGATCATCTAGTTCCAACCCCCCTACCATGGGCAGGGA
>JAOEHX010008735.1:0-33661 GCA_025448015.1 Bolborhynchus lineola
AATCAATAAAATTTTGCCCACAGAAGGAATAACAAACAGGAACCTTTGACTGCCTTAATGACAAGACTCTCTCCACTTGCATGCAACTCTGTGTGGAAGCAGAGAAAAGTTAGCACAGCGAAATAAGCCATTTTGAGACATGGAATTTTAATTGTAGTTTAATCTATTGCACATAGTTTAGTGACATAATGAGAAGCCTATAAACCACACAAGTGCTACAGACTGACATCAACATTTCAGTCATAGTATATGGTTTTAGACACAGCAACAACCATAGCTCGATAGTACAGTACATTCTGTTCTACCAATGGCAAGTCAACAGCTTCATCTACATCTGACTCTCATTCTTTCTGGTATCCAGTATTACAGCTTTTGGAACAGGATGAAAACTATTATCCCACCCCATCCCCAATTCTGTGGTCTGTAGCTCACTACTCCTAGCATATTTAATTGATAAATAATGGGGTCTGGGGCTAATGAGGAGGAAGTCTAGAAAATGGAGTTATGTTACATAAGCAACATTTTTTTCTTCTAAAAGTCTTAATTTATTATCTGCTCACAATATTCACTAAATGAACAAGCTCAGCTGCCACATTCCCTTCCCCTGCATAAGCAAGGTGGCAGGAAATTCTGTCTGTTAAGGCTCATATCGCTCTTTATTAAAAGGTGAAATTGCATTTGCCCTAGTTTATAAGATACTCAAAATACAGCTTGCAAGCAAATTGCAGAGCAGGCTGCTCTATAAGAAAGCTCACAGCTGTTGTCTGCCTTAGAGAGATGATGTGGTCCTGTGGCTGAGACATGGCTTCTATTCCCAGGTCTGCCACTAAGTGCTTAAAGATGGAGCTTGAGGTAAAATGTGTTATGACAGCCTAAACACACGATGACAAAGGCACATTTACAAGAAATTTGTATATGGTTCTGGTTTAAGGAAAAATAAAAATAAAATAGGAAGACAAAAACAGGGGGAGAAAAAAAAAAATAAGCTGATACAGCCATAGCTGCTATCCCAGATGGTGAATCCAGTTCACAAATGTCAGAAAAGTACCTTCAGTCAAAGGCTCTAGTATTGCTCCTGTCCTATTTTCTGATTGCTTTCCCAAAAGATCAGCATCATATTTGTTAGTTTTGGCCAGAACAAGTCTCCAGATGTCTTCCACATCCTCTCACACAGATGCTCAGCAAAACATCAAAGTTCCCTATCCACTGTCCAGTCAAGATGTGATTCTAAAGCTTGCACAGGCATTTGAAAGTCTCCTCAGTCTACACTTAAACAGAGGCTATACCAATTGAAATCTCAAAAAATCCAGTGGAAAAGGGTTACAAGAAGGTGCTATTACTCCTCTCCAGCTTCTGGAAAGTGTTTATTGAATTAAGAACAGAGCTGTTCTTCCCAAACCCTATAGGTTGTGCAAATCAGCTCATGCCATCTCAGCACCAGCCACCTAACAGCTAACAGGACCAGCATTATCAGACTGTCCACCTATTTATCTTCTCTTGCCAGGGGAAATCATCAACACATGCACTGCAGTATCTTCATATCAACATCTAAGAGTCAATAGTGAGTGCGTGGCAGAGAGAAACAAAGCCTCCACATCCAATTTTCTATGCAACAAAATATACACAAAGTTGTTACTAGATGTAACCAACAGAGGTGGGACAATTTCTGATCTAAAGACCTTAAAATTTATGCAGAACACTACTCCTTCTGAAAATGTCCCATACCAAAAGGATAGTGCAAGAAACCTGGGCCTGGGTGATTTCTATATCATTCTCCAAATTCTGTAGCTTGCAGCTTGGAGAAGATCTAATAGACAAATAAGCAAGCAAAAAGGGTTCATGCATCCCCTCTGATAGGTTTTTGGTGTGTCACCTAACCCTAACCCTCTTCATTCCCTATTAGCAAAGCTAAAGGAACAGCACTACCAAGTTACAAGGATGGTGCAGGGATATATACATTTAGTAAACAATTTACAAGATCTCGGATGTTGTTGTTATGGGGATGTGCAAACAACTTGTAAGAGTTACTACAGTGCTAAAGGCAAAAGTAATAATAGTTAAAATGGGATACTATTCTCAATATAAGTTATGATTTTCAGCTTCTCTTCAAGCAGCCTCCGCTAGCCAAATTTCTTCATTTATGCCTTTATGCTTACATCTTTACATCATCTAATTAAGTACTTAAGGTTTAAATAGTCTGAATTCTCCCTAGCAAAGAGATTATCCTGTCATAAAAAGTCTTCATTTTAACCCCGTTCTGCAGCTCTGTTTATTCTGCCCTGCAGAACAACTTGAAGGCACTGCAGAAGTGGGCCATGAACCTGCAACCCATCCCCTGTAAAAGCTGACAGTTCACATGATAATAGCTTACATTTACAAAATCATCTTTTGTTTCCAAAGTGTTTTACAAACTAGACAGACACACATCTCTAATAAAATGCAGTTATTTCTTGAATAAAAGGTGGCAGCCTACAAAATCATTCACTCTGGTAGGACAAGGAGATATTATAGCTATTTACTCTCAATGCTGTCCATAAAAATGACATATTCTTTATCTCAAAGCAGCAAAAACCTCAACATTTACCATATGTAATCCAAATAAAGAGAACATTCAGAATATTTTTATTAAAAACAATTGTCTTGAATACAAATGGCCCAATTTGCAGTATGTTGGGTAGCTGCCGGATGTCGATTGAAAATGAACACATGCTGTATATTCAGTGCTTGGTAATTAGGAAAATGTTCATGTTTCCCATGTCTGCTTCTCTGTAGGTAGGCCTAAAGGGCAACATTATGTCATTTCCCTTTGCGCAGGACTCCCTATTGACTTCCATAAAGAATTTGGCTTAAAAACTGATGACAGAGTACAGCCCAAGTTGAGGGAAGAACAGCCAATAAATAAAGGAAGATGGGTTGGTGACGGAAAAGTCATTCCTAGTCACCAAGATATCTTACCAATATTTTCTTCCAGCAGTATTATGAGGACAGGACAGATGATCTCTGCTCTCAGTTATACCAATCCTTTAAATACAGAATAATTGCTAAATGTGCACAACCATTGAAAACAGAATTCAGGCTGCAATGAGTGAAAGCAAGCCTTGAAACACTGAATGCAACATAACATGGGACAGCTCTGAAGGTATGACACAGCCTGTTAAATGGGTCCTCTGAGTTTAACTGGGGCCAAACCCTTTCCTCCTAGATCTATCCTGCTTTAAAACATATTCATTAATAATTGTTAGTATTTCAAAATTCTTCTGTTATCAGCAAGCATTGATAAGAGTTTAAAAGCTTTCATCAACCAAACTGCATGCTTTGCAATCTTTGTTCCACGTCTGCGTATTTATGCTTTTATGTCCTCAAAGCAAGACAATGTATCTGGCAAAACCACGCAGCCAACAGACTCAGAAGTCACATTCCCTCCAAAATCAGAATAACCAACAAGCCTGCAAGACCTATAATGATATCAAAGTTGGTATATCAGGATCTCATTGTAAGTATGATGTGAGCATGATAGGTAAAATCAGGATGGAGCCAGTCAAGCAACAGGGAAACAGATGAAGATAGTTAGACTTTGAAATTTGAGTCACCACAACATTACCTTCAAGCATTCTCTATTCTCAAATAGTGTCAGAGCTGGTGACACTGTTAAGGCTTTTCCTTGTCTTCAGAGTTTATTAGGTACTGTATTAGTCCATCTAACAATAATCAGTAAACGAAAAATTAGATTACAGGCCTCTTGAATATGCTTAAACGTTTCTGGTTTGCCCTTAAGATATGTTTTCTTCATTCAGTTTATATGTATCCTGTACACATATTCAGTCCTGACAAAATATGATGAGATTTTCAATACTTAGGTAGGGGGTTTCCTCATATTAAATTAATCACCAATATATTCCTTCTCTTTAGAATAATGAAATGACTCATCCATTCCATGAAAAATAGAAAAAAAAAAAAAGACAATAGCCCCGAAGGAACTTATGCAACCCTCCAGAATAAAAAGATTACATGTTAGTGAGAGAAAAGACTCACCAGCTTGTACAAGAGAGAAGGAAGGGAATCAAACCTTTTCCCTAAACAAATTCATCTTGTGCACTCCAGCACAGACAACCCCTCCAGCCATCATAACTCACTGGTTTGAAAAGGTCATTAGCACTCTATCCCTTTTTGTTGGGAGAATGAAAAGACAAATTCATGGGCATGACATGAAAACTTGCCCTTGGTACTGCTGTGTGCTGTGGAATGACCTGAACCCTGAAATCGTACTGAAGAGTTTCTTAATGGGCATTTTTTATGAAATATCAGCCCAGCACAAGCACACATATTCTCTCACATAGCACGCATAGTTCACAACTACATCCGGCAGTCACAGTGAGCACAGCAAATGCATTAATGCAAAATGCACAGCACTTCATGCTCTGCTTTATTCCCCTCTTGCTACATTTTCCTACCCAACTATTTCTTATTCCTGCTTCTCAGAGCAGGCTGAACATGCGGCACAAGACATGTGATGCCTATGCACAAAAAGTAAACTGCAGTGGGAAGCACTTTGTTATCCATGTTGCTGACCTTCAGAGGAATACCCCACTGTGCAAGCTGGACCATAAAAGGAATCCATGTGTAGACAGTGTTTAGAAAAGCCATCTCCTTGTCTTTCCCAGCTATAGTGCTGCCTTATTAAGACACTGAAATAGTAGCCATTGGAGAATCTCGGGAATGTTCCGAGCAACAGTGCCCAGAAAAAGCTCGTCATTTTGTATGAGCTGACGATGAACTCGAAAAAGCTGTGAGACCTCTGCAGCTTAGCAGATGCAGGCTAGTAAAAGAAACCAATTCTAAAGAAACTACAGTCATGGTACTCCTATGGAAACACACATGTTTTTTTAACTTTCAGTCAGCCATAAATATTTTCTGCATAGGAAAAAGTGAAAAAACATTGGATTTTGAGAACCTCATCTCAAGGGATGGCATACAAATGCAATTTGTATACAGATAATCAGAAAGGCTTTCTTCTCCAGTCTCCACTGTGCTCTGGTCCTCTCACAAGATGATAAGCACTAAGTGGGAGGGGTGGAGGCAGTCTTTCATGGTTGCTGACTTCCCATCTGTAATCACTTTCGTGGAAATCCGATTGCTAGGTTTTGCTGAAAAGTTTTTGAATTCACATGAAGGCCACAAACAAAATAGTGAGATTTCTTTTAAGACTTTTTTTTTGTTTTTCCTTCCCACCAAAAGGTCCATTTCCCTAAAAGCTATTTATGCCACCTTCTTCCTTTTCTCTGCTCAAAAATACTAAGTCTATAATAAATAAATGTTCTATTCTTTATACTAAGGAAGCATTCTGTGCTGGGGCAAACTTTACCCACTCATCTTTCTCACCACTGTATTATAGTGATGCCTTTCAGAAATATCCAGGATTGATACATGAAGTATCTGATGTTCTCCTTGCTATCAATTTTATAAATGAAACCAGCTTGCTCCTGTAAGCACTGTCTGCTTGTTGGAATTTACTCAACAAAATCATCTCCCTTGCCCCAACCCAAAAATCCGTATTTCTGAGAATTAAACCATTGCACAAAGGAACCCCTCTTGTGGCAAGAAGCTGTATGCCTTGTGAACAAGTAATTACATATTCTCAGATACCTCTGCAGTGCTTTTCTTTCTAGTCTCTCTCTTTATTCATTTTCATAGGATACTCCTTCACAGCATCATCTTGATCTTAAGGTCCTCTAGTTCCAACCCCCATGGCATGGGGAGACATATGTAATAGTCCAAGCTATTGCAGGAATCCAGCTGCCAGGATCAGGAATTGCTGTAGCTGACTGCTGACTCCACAGCAGCTTGCAGTGAGTTCTGAGCATTCTGTTTCTTCACATGTGGTCAGTAGCAGTTGGCGGATGTGCACAACATGTGATTCACCCATCTAATACGAACCTTCTCCTGATCAGTACCTGACCTCATTCAACATGTAACATGGAAGGGCTGAAGACAGATCAGTGTCCAAGCTTCCCTATCATCACCTGTGTCCCCCATCTCTTCACAGAGCCATGTTAACAACAGAAACAAGCAGCTGTCAGAAGAGGCAGGGTTTGCACAGAAAGTGAAGATCAATAGCCATTCGTTATCAGGGAGACCAGCACGAATGGACCTCACCACAGCCACAAAATCCTTGTCTGCACACAGAAGTCACAGAAGTTTACCCCAAACCTGGTTTGAAACCAAGTGCATTAAATCTGTGCAAACCTCCAAGTTCAAACATACATGGCTTATCCTCCTGCACTGTTTCAAAATGAGACATCTCCCTTGCAAAAGGTTCAACTGACAAGCAGTAAATTGATTCATGATAATGTGGTTACTTTCTAATGTGTGCATTTAATTGACTTAAAAATTTACCATGATATACATCAGGTGCAAATCATACAAAGAGGACTTACAAAGAAAGAAGCACTTGTCCAAGTGAAGCAGTTTAAACACAAGTAGATACGATATTGTCTTGTGCTGGCAGAGGAGAGAAGCACTCATATGGAGAAATAACCTAGGACCTCTGAAGAAGCCCTTCTTTTGAGTACTAATTTTCAGCACTTCTCTTGCGTCCTCAACACAAGAACACAGTCTACCTAGAAGATAACCTTTTGCTAGAGTAGTACTTGTAGTTTGCTTAAATAATGTCCACATAGAATACGGGTCATGAGCTGCCTTAAACAAAAGAAAACCAAGGAATGCTCTCAGCAAATGTCAGAGAGAGAAAAAAAAAACCAACCAAAAAAAACCCAGAAAAGGCAGTGACAACTAGCTAACTTCCCTTGATTTTTCTGTGTCAGCATGACGAACTTGCTGGCAGTTTTTCAACAGGCTCTCCCAGCAAAGACTATTAATGAGCAAGAAGAAAGTTTACTTAGTCCAACCAACAGGTTTTGACGTAAAGGGGAGAAAAACAACACCTGTCTACGTTGACTTAATGTCAGTCAAGATGAGGCTAACCTTTAATGGCTAAATACATTACCTACTGGTTTATACTTTCCAAGAAATGAAAAGCATCCTGCTTACTTTTCCACTTCCCATCACCCTCACTGCTCCACAGAAAGAAAAGGGCTCAGCTGTAAATCTGACACAACTACTGTATCAAATCTGTGTCTAAGCTGAAGCTGTACCGCTTCTGTTAACCTGGCCCTCTGGTCAGGCTGTATACCAGCTTCCCTGGGGACTGCGTTATTACTAGACTTCATTTCTAAGGAGCAGTTGCCCACTGACTATTATCTGGTCAACAATATTTCTTGAGCTGTGTGCTGATGAAATAAGTTGTCCAAGCAGCACAGCCACCTGATGTCTCCCTTCACCCTATGAAAGACCTTGATCACACAAGCACAATCTGCTGTCAAGGTGGATTTTCTTCATTTAGCATTAACTAGTATGTAGGTTATGGTGAGAGAAATAAAGCTGCTTATAAACATTTCTTTTCAGTAATTAAAACTTTGTTTAAAGGCACAGAGCCAAAAATGAAGGAACTAATTGACTAAATGAATTGCTTCTGCAACTTGAAATCAGTTTGGAGTTTCATCCACAAATCACATTTTTCCTGTATGGTTCTTTGAAGTGAGCTGTGAAATGGTGACTTTACCCAGCCTACCAGCAATGTGACAGTGTTTACACACTCTGCTTGCTCGTGTGTAAAAATTGTTAGCATTTGACTTCATTTAATCTCTTATCCCTGCAAAAAAATTGGCTTCAGGCTTTTTAAAGGGAAGTCTAATCTTCTGATTATCTGGTTTAATTTCAGATATTAGATCATAAAGATGCTAATAAAATTCAAACTCACACTGACAAGCAGATGCTCCTAAAAACCCACTAGTTAAACTCATTTCCATGTCTCTCCTTAAAGAGTATCTTAGTTGGGTAAAAACTACAGATTCTATCATGCCTAATAACATCTACCATTCTGAGCCCAGAATGTCCGGAAAAGTGACCACGATTAAACAGCAAGTTCAACCATGTTCTTACTCACTAAAAAGAGTGCATTGTAATGTAACAGCTAAGAGATCATACCCATCCAAATCTGGACATTTGCTGCTTTAGTCTGCTTTTAGCTACTCTCTTCTGTTCAGGCACAAGCACAAACTAAACATCACCAGTGCTTTCCTTCTGCAGCAGCTTCTACTCAATACCTCCTCCAAACAACACGTTGTGTCACCATGTGAGCAGAGCAGTTCACACTTTGATAGCTGGGTTCAGGACCCCCTTCCCAAGTCCAGCCGTGGATGTGCTACCCATAAGTAGATGCTCGACCTCTGGGGCCAGGGTACTGGGGCAGGTCAGCCCTGCTCACTTTGCTCCTCCCTTCCCTCTTAGGCAACAGGCAAGGAGGGCTGCACTAGCAATCAACCTGCATGGTAGGGGCTGTGAGAAGTAACTAGCTGCTTGAGCAGCACTTGGATGACCCTCTGCCTGAGAAAGCATGAAGATCCCATGTAGCCCATCTCAGCATGCAGGCTGAACCACCAGAATATATGCTATCAGCCACTTGAAACAAACAAATATAGGCTAGAATAATGTAGAAAATATTATTGCAGATGAATATATCAGTGTACAATGCATTTTCCTGAAAAAAATATTTTTGAACATTTTTTAAGATACAAGGATATTGAACCATCACTTCTTTTGTATGGGAACAATGACAATATTTTAAACAGAACTAAATTTGTTGCAGATAATTACTATTAATTAAAGAATTTTCAGAGAAGTATTTATAAGGATATATATTTGTATGATGAGGTATGCACAATCTTATGGCCTGAAAAGGCTTTATACAATTAAATAAATTAACCCTGCCTTTTGTGCCAGTTGTGGGTATCAAGAACATGGGAATCAACTAGGTAGCTGAGGACTCTCATCTTTTTTATGAGGAGAGGCTGGGATAGGAAGCTAATAAGACTTAGCAATGGTTCATGCAGGTTTTTCTGACAACTGACAGTGACTGTCCAGATCACTGAGGGTGGAGGATTACCCTGCCTAAGAAAGAGTCTTACAAAAGTAGACCTAGAGATAAAGAACCTCCTTTATTCTGGACTGGTTTAGGACAGTCTTTGACCTGTGCCATACTGAGTTAAGTAAAGGTAACCTACATGAAGGGGCTGATGTACTTCTTGCCGAGGGACAGCAAATGTTGCTGGGGAAACTGAGGTGATGCATCTGCCTCCAAGGGATATACTTGCTGGTAGTCACAGGCACCATACTGTTCTGCTGTGGCTGGTGCGGGAAGTTTGAAGGCTCTGTGCCTTCATAAACCTTAGGCCAATGTTTAGTTAGTGCCGGTTTTTGCATTTCAGGTTTCTGAAGTCTTTTGTATGAGAAAATTCTGATGGCAGGTATAATTTACAGTTTGGAGGTACAGTGACAGGTGCACAGAGCTGCAAGAGTGCTGCAGGCTTCCTTTAATAGACTGCATACTGCCAATTTGCACATAAGATATTAAAGAGATGTTATTTTTTTCAGTGTAAATGTGAAAGTACAACCATTGACACTTATTTCTGCCATACCTGCTACATTCCTTCAGCCTCATGATTTTCTCTATACAGTGCCTATGTTTCACTCTAATTCTGAAAATCACAATAAAATAACATGATGTATTACTCTGCATATGGTGCCCTTTAAAATATGCGTGCTAAAATTGGCTGTAATAAGCACCAAAAGCTGTGCCTCAATACCCATATTTACTAGGCATTTAAATAAGATCCAGTTCATCGAGGACTTAGTCATGTTAAAGCTAATAAAAACATAGCAGGGAACAGAAAGGCAAACCTCCCCCTTTGGCAGTAGGAGGGTTACCTGCTTATAGGCTTGGAGGGGGCACTCTTCATCCAAGAATTTCCCAAACTCCTTGGCGCTTCCAAGGTAAACCTGCCACTCTGTTGAAAGAGGTGAAAGGCGCAGCATTTTGCCAGCTGTCTGGGTGCTAGATTTGGGCTGTCCTAAAAGCTTGGCTGGTATAGCAGATGTAGTACAGAGATTAAAGAATGATCTTAACATACATGTGGGATTAATATATGAAATACTAAGAAGCTGATTTTATTATCTGCTTAACTGCACTGGAGTTAGCTTAGTAAAGTTTGTATTTTGTACGTCTAGCTATTTGGAAGAACAAAACTTCTTTTATAAAATATTTCGCCATGATGACTTTAAAGAAAACATAATCTGCAAAACACACAATGGCTATAAAATAAAGTGGTAAATTCTACTCAGTTTTGCATATGTTTGGTTATCTCCTTCAGGGCATCTGAAATGCTACAATAATAAATATTTGTCTAGTATCCACCCTCACTTGAGAGTGACAGCAAATAGGGTCATGCTTTTCTGTCTGGGTTAAGAATGAGCTCCAATGTAATGTGAAGGGCCAAATTCACCTCTAAAATCCAAATATGTCCTGTCAGCCCTGGAATTCAAGGTAGCTATGAAGACAGGATAACAGCTGGAGCTCTTTGACTCAATTTGTTCTCAACCCTCACGCACTTCTAATCTTATTTATTCATTGCCTTAATATCTAACTCCTGGGCAGAAGATGTCATGTGTCAGGTCTACCAGAATGTAAGCATTTTATAGACAGGCAAGCAGAAACCCTCAAAGTATTTGGAACTCCAGGATATATGAAGTTCATGGAGAGATAAAACCACTGTAGCTCTTGTTCTAGTCACAAGAGATGCTTGGACAAGACAAGGGCATGGCCCTCAAAGAACAGTTCTGAAATAAATCAGGAATATTGGGAAATGACATGTTAGGCAAATGCAGCCAGCTTCTTTTATGTTTAAAAAGGCACTCCTTGAAAAATTCTATTAAGATCATATTCTGTTATACAAGCCTGAATTAAAGCATAGTCTCTGGAAACTCTTAACAAAAATACAACCAGACATTTAGGAACAAGACATGGGCAAGTCCTAATGCTTCAAGAAGTAGCGGCTAATTAAAAAGGAACCATCTATGTTTGTTCCTAAACTATCAGAACTGTTTAACATTTGTTACTAATATCCATGCTATACCAGAGGTAAGTCCAGTGCAGGAATAAGAACCAATTTCAAACGCTATTTGTAGTCATTCAGTGTAGATCTAACATGAACACTGACCTCGCTGTCCTGGACAGGAGAATGGAAATTGTTCACTTTCTGTGGCTGACAAGAATGACTTTTCCTTGTTTTCCAGAAGCATTAAGATGCTGTGGCAACAAATGTGCTGGCTTACCGATCCAAGAGATAAGCAACACGTTTCTCCTTAAGTCTTGCAAAGATGCACCGTCTGATCCTTCTGGTTTTACCTTCTTAAATTGGTGAATCAGCCCTTTGTATGTTTACCTGAGCTACACCAGCCTCAACAGGAGCACTGAAATAGCAAAATGAATGTTATATGTCTTGCTGGTTCTGCACTTACTTTCACAGGTCTGTACTGAAATTCACTTGACTTTTTTTTCAGTTGTACCAAAGTAAATTTGGGGATTAACAATGCGCCCTCTTTTAACTGAGGTTGCACTGAGCAAGTTACCACCCCAGGAGACTTTCAGCCGGTTGCCGCCATCCCTGACCTGCAAGCTGAATTACTTCTATGAGCATTACACAATCTACACCTATGAGCATGAACATACCTTACAAAGCCATTAAATTGACAGGCTGGAGAGAGTTTGTGATTGAACCGTTGGATGCTTTTTTTAAAAAAAATAAGAAGACTCTTTACCTGCTGCCTGTAGTAATTAATGTTATCAGGAACCATAGAGCTTAACGCCTGTACACCTCACTCACAATCCCTTTTAGGGTGTGTTTAGTAAAATCAGATTTGTCTACAAGAATATGAGCCTGTTGGTCAGGACAGCTGTGGCCCCTGACAGGAAATCCTACGCGGCCTACGAAGTAGCATGGCGGGTTTAGAAAGTCTACAAGTGACTTGTAATTTAATGTTAGGTAGCCACTTCTCTTTGCTGTATTTTTACAACAGGGTGACCCAGTACCTCTTCTTCCCCACGAAATGACCTGCAATCCCATTAGTGAGGAGCATTTCACAGGGCAAAGGCATGGTTCAGATTCACAGTTAAGATTCAGCTAAATGGGGACCAGGCTAACACTGACACTAAGATCTTCAAGTCTGCAGTAGTGATGGTATGGCAATGAAGTTAATTGGATCAGCTTCCTAGCAAGTTTTTTAAGAGAGCCTCAACACCAGGAAGAGGTGAAAATACATTGCTGGGGCAATGGCAAGCCAGCCAGTCATAAAACTGTGGGTTAAGTGCTAAAAAGGTTAGTCTGAGAGCTATTCTTTAGAGAGTTCAAGGGGCCAATTTTTGTTCTCAGTTATGCTGGAGTCCAGGAAGTAGAGTATATTGTCACTCCAAGAAGTATTTCACCTCAATTTTTCACTGCAGCTGCATGCAGCTGTGACAGGACAAAGTGCATCAGAAAGATATTCACAAAGCATCACTACCCCTCCAGACACACACACTCTACCCAGCCACAGGCTAAATTCTTTCAGTGTCAGTTACAACATCAAAATGACAAAACCCAATTGTTTTGTTCAAGAGAACATCTTTTACTGCCTAGGAAGAAACATGAAGCAGCAGGTGGTATTTTTATTTTTCTTCCCCTATTGAAAGAAGTCACTCCCTTGTGCTTCAGTTACTTATGGGATTTTTTCTGTCAGTTAAGCGCAACCCATTTCTGTGACAGCCCCAATACTCCAGCACAGTATGTACCCTGTGGCTGGGAAGGCACAGCGTTCATCCAGCTCCTTCAAGGCTGACACTGAGACTTGTCTCATAAATTATCAGGCTGGAATAACTCAGGTAGGGCTTAATCCAAAGCCCATTGATATTGATGGAAAGCTTCCCACTGACTTCAGCCAGCTCTGGACCAGAACCTCGGGCCTTTATACAACTACCAGCCTAAGCACAGGATTTTCTCTGCCTCTGAGAAGCAGGATAGAGCCTTGACTTTGCTGCAGATCAGTTAGAGACATAGCACATCCCATCACCCAAATGGCTGGTAGGGGACTATTTTCCTTGACCTCACCCCTGATCAATACAAACCAAAGAAAAATGCTAGGATATGTGCACAGTTAACACTGCCATACTTTTTCCTGGGTTTCTCAGCCTATACCTGGAAAGCCTTGGTCCCCCATGAGGTACAAGCGCATGGGTCCCTGCAAGCCTCCATGCATGTAATATATCATAGAATCATACAATGGTTTGGGTTGGAAGTGATCTTCAAGATCATTCAATCCCCCTGCCATGTGCAGGGACACCTTCCACTAGACCAGGTTGCTCAAAGCCCATCCAACCTTATTGCCATTGCCCCTTGTCCTCTCCATACACATAATTGTAAAAAGATTTCTTGTAGGCCCCCTTTAGGTATTGGAAGTCTGCTATAAAATCTCTCTGGAGGCTTTTCTTATCTAGGCCAAGCAAGCCCAATTCTCTTCTCAGCCTGTCTTTATAAGGGAGGCTCTCCAGCTCTCTATCATTTCTGTGGCTATCCTCTGGGCTCAATCCAGCAGGTACATGTTCGTCTTATGTTGGGGGTACCAGAGCTGAAAGTCTGAGGGAAAGCTGGACAAAGTCTCTTATACCTGCAGATGGCCATATCCACCCTAAACAGGCCCACACTGCTCCTCCAAACATGCTGATACGCCTGCAGAGAACACAGGCAAATACAAACTGTTAAAAAATTCTGACTGAACAAAATCCAAGTGGATGCAGCAAGCCCATGTTGGGGATTCAGGACTTGAGGGATGCCTTGAAATAGTAAAACCTTAAATGCAAAACCCCTACTAGCTTTCTGAGTTGGTAGTAATCTACATGAAAGTTGTTACAGCATGAATGACTAGCCAAAGTATGTGCCAGGGTGAACCACACTGTAGGCCTTTAAAAGACAAAACTAGCTTCTCCTCAGGATCAGTCCTAAGCATACCAATGCCATGGGTACACAGCATAACTAAGCATCAATTCCAACAGCTTTTTAATAGGAAGAAAACAAACAAAACCAAAGCCTAAGGATTGAAGTTGCACTAAGCATCTCCAAAGACAAGACACAAGTGGCTGGACATCAGTGGCTGCAGCATGACAGGCACATCCTGATCAGTCCTCATACAGCCTCTGGCCCCTGGGGAAGACACAATAAGGTAAAGCCACTCCCTCTCGGGTATGTGGTGCATGAGTCCATTCTGCCACAAGGGATCTTCATCCCTCGATCTCTCTTAGACATGAGCATCTGGCTGGAAAGACAGGCTTTCCATGTGCCTTTATCCCAGGAACTTGGCAAAACATGTCACTGTGGCTGGCTGAGTTACAAATATTGCTGTTTGATATGGCTGCTTGCACTTCTGAGTTTACTGTTCAACTCAAAGAAGCCTAAACAGTGTCTAGGAAGCCTAGCAAAAATATTACAGCCTACACATAATCATCTATCAGTCCATCTCCCAGTGGACATGCTTACCATCTACAGTGTTTTCCCCATAGCAAGGCTACAGCCCACTGAAGGGAGCACACAGGGAAATTCGCTGTGCCCAAGCAGCAGGTACCTGCGCTCAGAGCTGATGGAGCACTTTCAGCCATCACGCCACCCTTTAGGATGGCATGATTCATTTGATCAGATGCCTGAATATGTTCAGACAGGGGGAAGTCTGGCAAGCAGACTGCTGTAATTTAAGACATGTACACAAATATTTTGTAGTCCTATTTTTACAGCTGAAGATGATTTCCAAATCCCTAAAAATCTGAATATACCAAAACCAACCCAGCATGACATATTAATTTTCTAATAACTGCCAAATACTGCTATCCTTAGCTCCGTGTGAACGGTGTAATGCAATGGAGTGGATACTCAGCTCCTCTCTGGTTTTGCCCCTGGCAGGGCAGGTTTCAGGGTATCCAAGCTCCCAGAGTTACATTTGAACTTGAGAATCAGGCTGTTATTGTTGAGGCAAACCAAAAATAAAAAGGCCAGACTAAATTATTTTTAAGACCTCAAGATTTTTAAAGCAGTCTTGTGACTTTTCAGGGGTCTGACTCATGATATTTGAATGCTTGAAGTTGGCAGCAGCAGAGGGAGTACAGCAAGATTTAGCGTACAGCAATTTATTGCTAAAAGCCTTCAAATGTGTGGGAAAGGGCACGGAGTGCTTCTGCAGCTATTCAGCAGACAACAGGGATGTGGGCCCAAGCCCTTCTCCTCCAGCCAGGCTCCAGTGGAACTCGCCTCCTCCACATAGGTTACCGCACAACATCCCAGCAAAGCCACCCCAGATGTGGCAAAACCACATCTCAAAATTAGGCGTGGCCAGGGGTGGAGAAGGCTGTTTCCCATATCAACAGCCACCACTCTCTGGACCAACCACTTGGATTCCCCATCATGCAGAGGCAGGAATGGCCATCATCCTGCAGGGTTCAACAGGGAAGGTTCCTTCGAGGGACACGGGTGAGATGCTGGATGCAGCTTTTGCCTCCCCAGTGCTCTAGTTTCCCCATGAGTGATCAGGGACCAGAATTACGACCAATGCATAAGATTGCAAGCTGTATGGTGATATATGGATACACCTGAAGTCCTGTATTTCAGCTTCCATGGCAGCAAGTGCAGAGCTCGTTATCTCCAACCCACTGTGTCCATCACTAAGTCTATAAGCTGGCTGTGCCACATCATTGATGCCCAGACCACCTCACAACCTCTGAATACCAACGTAAGATCTTGGATGCCTCCACAGGAAGTTCAAGATGTTTTTCCATAGTAGAAAACACCTCCCAGACTACACCCCCCAGCATCTTCCGCAGGCCACTCAGGACCACTATTAGCAACAAACCCTGAAGTCTCCACCTTCCCTTAAGAAGATATTTTTTTAAAGCCGAAGCACACTAGAAGTACATCAATACCACATACTATACCATGCATGGTGCTCAGCAATCCCTCCCGCTGTGCCCAACAAACATACATTGCCTCAGGCTTCTGGAACAAGAAGGCAGTTCAGTGACACTGCACATTTGCTCTTCTGCCTTTTGGGAAGGTCACCAACCAGGTGAGAGCTGCAATTTGCAAAGGGAGGCTGGCACCTTTGGCAACCATGCTTCAAATGGGTTTATTCAATCATAAGGCAATGCTGCTGCTTTCCAGAGCCCACAGGTTTAGCTTAGAGCCTCATGAGAGTTCACATATCCAGTTATGCATGGCAACACTTCCTTCAAAAAGAAAGCAGGACATTGCATCTCATCCACCTGGGATTTCCCCCTGCCCCAGGTACCATGAACTTCCATTAGGGAGCCCTGCTGAGATAGCAAGGCCTTATTAGAAAACTCAAAGCAGGCATAATAAAAGAATGTATTTGGTATTGCATTCTGCTGACCTACATTTAAAACTTCCCTGAAATTGTATTTTCTCCTACAGCATTCAGAACCCAAAACACTATGGTTTTGTTAGCACATGGGAAAGACCAGAAATAAAAATGAAGTCCATATGCAAAATTAAATACAAAATTAAGAACAAAATGGGCTTAAAACTAAGGTCAATTTTTTTTTTAAAAAAAACACTGCAGTGACTAAATCAAATCTTTGTATCAGAGAAGACCTTACAAAAATAAATAAAGCCTGACTTCTTCCCTGCTTACTCCAGTGAAAATCATGCGAAATTCCATTAAAGCAAACAGAACTGAACAGGTGTAAAATGGGGTTAATGAAAAGTCATTCCCAGTATTTTCATGCTGCTTCTTTCATAAATTGACATCATCATACCCACATCAAGTTCTGTTCTCATTCACACCAAAGTAAATCTGCAATAACTGAGCACAAATGCTACCGTTGCTGCCCACAAAAAGTGACAAACAGTACAAATACAACAGCAATTGCACAGTAGCAGCAAACAATTCACAGATATGCTATACTAATACACCAAATGTTATCTCAGCTTTCAATAGATATCATTTTAGCTCCACGTCTGAAATCTCTTTAGCATATCACTCACATGACATCTAAGCATGAGCTTTCCTATTAGTAATTTCATGTGTCCACAGCCCACATTCACTGTTCACATTTATCAAAACAACAATATAACTAGAAGCCATTTAACATTTACCACAGCCTGAGAAAATTAGACAATAGAAACTCCTTACTTCCATCATCTCTCATGGTATTAACTAAAGCTATTTTATGGCACATTGTTAGCAAGGACTCTTTGGTTAACTACAGCATACTTTGGAATTTAGAACAAAAACACTCAAAGCCACTGCTCATCAAAGGTAAACCACCGGCACCATTTTCCACACATAATACCTCACCTCTCTGCTTCAAGGCGCATTTCCTCACGCTTTTGCCTCCTGAGTTCTCTGCGGCGTTCAAAGTCATCCATGGTGGGTGCTCAAGTGTTCAGAGCTCTGGGAAGATCCAAATCTAAAAGGGAGATGACCACTTAGATGAGAGAGAAAATACAACAGAAGCATTTAACCAACCAAGCCCATTTAGTTTTGTTTTGCTTTCTTAACTTTGCTGTAACTATTTTCTTTTTCCATCAAAAAAATTAACTGCCTCAGTATTGTTGGGCTAAACAAGATTAATGAAATGCCTGGTAGGATAAACATAGTCCATGCCTGCATTTAGTTTCCTAGCTAAAATGAAATCGACATGCTTTAAGGACTGTATACATCTGCTGGCCGCAGACTAGCTATTTGTAACATCACAGGTCTTTGCTGCAAACAAAAGCAACAATTCAGCAGGATTTTAACTTTAAGCTTCCAATTTTTACTGGAAGCAGTAAAAATGCTGCACAAGAGATTTCTTATTTTCTTCAGCTGCACAGATAACGAAACATTTTGCAGAAGTTATTTCTCATCTGTCCTTTCCCACCACCCTCCTTCAAAAAGAAGCTAAAAAAAAAGGAGAAAGAAGAAATGAGAAAACAAGGAAAGAAAGAAAAAGAAGAGGAAGTTAAAAGAGAAAAGAAGAGGGAAGGCAAAGAGAAAAGAAGGAAAATAAGCCACAGCTTTTAAATACCACCCAGGAGGAGCCAAACTATGTATAAATCCTGCTCAAAGAACCAAAAGTAGTAATGCCTTTTTTTTTTCCTGTAGTTTAATCCACGCATTTTCCTCGTGCCCTACCTTCTTTTTTATGATTTAGTCCATGAAATATTTTCCCCTTTACAGCTCTTCATATACAAAGCCTTCCCAGCCTTGGTTTATATCCCATCAAGCCAAGTATTACAGAATTCCCCTGCAGCCCCCAAACCAAAAATGACTACCAGAAAAGGGAAAGCTGTTCTCTTTTTGTCCCTGCTTTGTTTACAGAGCTGTCAGTGGTTAGTTAAACTCTGCCTGGAATCTGGCATTTAAGGCCTGCTCTAAGATTGCTTCCTGTGCAGGGCTGGAGGCCTCAGCTTCCTCTGCAATCCTAGCCTAGGCGCTGCACTCAGAGGATTTCCACCCCCCCAAACTCCCCCCACAAAAGAACCTTTTCCAGCCTGTTTAAAGACCAGCCATTTACACTGTAGAGAAAGCTAGCATGCAGATGCAGACTAACATTTTCAAAGGTAGCTTATGAGCTGCTTGCAGTTTAAGAGAAACAAAGCCAAGGTGCATTTGTAAATTATTTGAAGTGCTCTGTTTGCAGATGTAGATCTGTCTTGTGGCTTTATGTTCCTGCCTGACGGTGCAGCGTCCAGCTGCCCTCCCCATAAAATCACTGGCAGTAGCAAAGCCTCTCATGACTTAAGGGAATCTGTGGCTTTTTCTGCCCCCTTTTTTGGATTAAAACACTGCTGAGGGCAGGGGTTTTGTGAAGGTTATTTTATTAGTTTACTTTTCCTGGGGGTGTTTTCCTTTCTGATTTGTTCCTGGATTGGGAGATTTAAGGTTTTGTTGTTGTTGTGACTTTTTTTGCATCCGGCTGGCTGGGGTTGTTTTAGTGGAGGTTCAAAGGGAATGTTCATTTTGCAAATCTGATCGCGACTGTACAATTGCTGCTGCCTTTTTTCTTCTCTTTTTTAAATGTAAAATTAGAAAACATGCATAAAAAGCAAGTTGTAACAAGATGCTTCCCTCAAATCTTGTGTCTGTTTACTCTTACCACCATGTACCCCATGAAGAACAACCAACAGCAAATCTGACGTACTCTCACAAGAAGTATTTTCTTCCCAGCCTACGTGTGCAAGTAAATTCTGCCTTAGTTCCTTTGCTAGAGGGCCCATGAGTTGCAGGACTGATGTGGTTCCCCCCCAGCTGGGAGATAAGAATCAAAGGAAGAATGGTACACTACAGAGAGCAAGTTGGAAGCAGCATGCTGGGTTTCTGTGCACAGAGGGCAGATGACAGTGGTCACAGGAACTGACTGCACCTAGCAGCAGCATTTAGTCTGTGGAGTACAGCTGTTGTTGGGGATTTCAAATATGAAGAGCTAACTGTCAGGCTGACACCTCATATGCTAGAGCTGAGAAACTCAAAGTTTTTCTCCCACTCTATACCCCTAGCAGGCATGCCATGACATCTGACTTATTTGCACCATCATCACTTCTTATCCAGACAGGTACATCCCTCTCTCCAGCTTTCCTGAGGTACACTCCTTCCCCACCCTCAGCTCCAGATTCCGAGCACCCACATTTCCCTCATGCATTCTCCAAATGTTCCAGCCAATACCTCCACCCCTTCCCTTCCTGAATGGTCCTCAGCACCATCTCTCAACTCCAAAACCTTTAGCTCTCTTCCTCTCGAGGAAAGCCAGGGAGAATAATAATAACAACCCAGAACTATTTCTGTTCTTCCTCCCCTCTTTCTTTCCCAGGAGCATAAGGGAGATTGCACAGCAGCTATGAGAAGTTCTATAATCTTTCTAAATCTTTCTCCATCTCCAGGGTGCTTTTCTGTTGCTCAGTGAAGATCAGATGGATGGATGTCTTGGGAGGATATTTAGGGTTTATTATAGTGTCTCCTCTCAAAGGACTGAAGTCCAGCCCCTCCATGGTATTCAGATGACTTGCAAGTAAAATCTCCTTTTCAAAAATGAGAAAGGCACTTGGGAAATGGAGGTCGGGTCAACAGCAGGACCTTTACTTAAGAGAGCCGTATCAGTGCAAGAAAACGAGTTATCAGCTAGAATATCTACTTGAAGAAGTCAAGTATTCAACGCTGTTCACTGTCTTCCCCAAAATGATTTGCTATCTTTCAGCCTCTGAAAGCTACTGGGACAATAGCTTCTCTAAAAGTATTTATTTCCACAGAGTATAAAATAGTTTCTGGGAGTGTTCATGCTTCTCAGAAGATTGGAAAATTGCTTTCCTTATAGATAAAAATACCAATTATTTGAAGTATTTTCTACAAACTATTTTTGAGAGTATGCACATTTTGATACTTTTTTTTTTTCTGAATTAGAATTGTTCGTGAGTGAAAACACCCTGGGACCAAATATAACACCACCCAGCTCCACTCCAGGGGCCGCGTTTCAGAGCCAAATGTGAAAACATCTCTCTGTACGACCTTCCCAGGTGTGCAAAGAAATTATTGGTTTACTCTTTTATTGCATCCTTTTATTTTCCTCTTACACAATTTCAATAACTTGGTGTCAGACCAAAAAAGTTCTATTTTTCTAGAAAGAAGAAAACTGTCCCTAAGAAAACTGTTTCAAATTAAAAGTAGTGATTCATTCAGCCTAAAATAAATAATATATTCAGTTTTAAAAATTTTGGTTTTCCACCTTTACACAACTGAAATAATACTGAAAGAATCTGAAGTGAACTCTCAAGAGTTTTCCACCACCAGAGTCAGAAGAGGGACCTATGGAATAATATTACAACTATCTTTGATATTACTTTTATTTTTTAATTGCCTTCTAGAAACTACTGAAGATAATTCTTGCCCAGGACCTCAGATTTTCCACAGCCTCAGATAGTCTTCTTTGGGTCCCTACTTCCTTTAATGCTGAGACTAAACCTTCAGAGATCATAGGATGTCTGATCAACCATGTGGTCTTCCTGAAGATATGCTAAGAAAGACTAAGAGATAACAGATAAGCAAAGTAACTTATCTGCATTTACCAGCATTGCCCCATTACTTGAATCAGAATCATAGCAAAGTATGCGCCCTGCAAGTACCATCTCCCCACAAAACCACTCATTTCAAAAGCAGTACCAATTATGCTCTCTCCTTTTAAACTCTGTGCTTCACATACTACCTTTGATCTTCATTTGACAACGGTTTATTGCTAAAATTTGTTAAGTTTTTAATTGGCTGACTAAAAAGTACTTCCTTCAAGGACAGCCATAATTAAACCCTCCTGGTACAAAACACACACATGAAAATCCCACTCCTATTTATGTTGCATCCCATGAAAGAGTTTAAAATGTTGTCTTCTTTCAGCTTTCCTCAAGGTGGAAAAATCAGAGGAATGCGCAATAATCGTAAATATATGACAAAATACTTTAATAGCAATTAACATGAATGTGCTCTTTGAAAGCAAGTAATAAATTGGTTAGGTAGAAATATACACACAAGCACACATCTGTGTAATTCCAGTATGGAAAATAAAATAACCTCCTGCTCTGACTCAGATTTAATATTATCCTCACCCTATTCCCATCACCGATTTCAGAGACAACTCAGCACCCGGGGGGCTTAAAAAGAGATGAGCTAGACTGATAATAAGCAAGTGAAAATGCAAACTGCTACTCAGGTTCTTAACAAACAGACATGTCTTTCTTTCAAGACTTACCAGTCACCTTCCCATTTCACCTTCCCACTGCACTGAACAAGCTCCCAGACTGTGATGTTTATGCCGAGGCTCTGCACTAACTTCAACCTAGTTGAGCCAAGAAAGTTCAAGCCGCAGCATATTCCCTAATTTAGCACGGCTGTGTATTGCACAGGGCTCTATGCTGGCCATCTCTGGTGGCAGCATTGTGCAAGCACATGCCATCTTGTTTCCCTTCCAGTACAATGGCACAATTACAGATTTCCTCTTGGTGACCTTTGGGCCCAAAAAGGATGAAAGCCATGCCTGTTTCCTCAACATGGGATCACTCACTGCTCCAGCATTGTGAATACCCAGGGCAAACTTCATGCAGACGACTAACAGGCAAATTGCAAGTCATGATGACTCCCCGTGCAAGACAGCACGAATCAGAGCTCTTGCCAGACCCTCTCAGCAGTTTGGCCTATTCTTCATTAAAGAATTAACTCTACCCCAGTCAAAACCAGCACATGGCAGAACATAGTTTCATCCTGCACTGTTGTAGGACTCCGGTTCCATGGTAGGTGGTAGAAATTTTAGGACCTGCAGGAAGCACATAAAAGGGCTAGAGTAATTGTAGTGGGTTGACCGTGGCTGGACATGAGCTGACAGCTAAGCAGCTTTATCACTCCCCTTCCTCAACTGGGCAGGGAAAGGAAAATATAACAAAAGTCTTGCGAATTAAGGGCAGATAGAACAGTCAGCAGTTACTGTCACAGGCAAAACAGACTCAACTTGATGAAATCAGCTTAATTAATTACCAATCAAATCAGGTTTAGGATAATAAGAAATAATAAATCTTAAAAACAGCTTCCCTTCACCCCTTCCTTCTTCCCAGCTTAACTTTACTCCCAGGTTCTCTACACCCTCTCCAATCAAGTGGTGCAGGGAAGTGGGGAACTCAGGCTGTGGTCACTTCATCACACAGTCTCTACAGCTCCTTCTTCTTCAGGGAGAGGGACTCCTCACACTCTACCCCTGCTCCAGCATACGGTCCCTCCTACAGCAGACTATCCTCCATGAACTGCTCCAATGTGAGTCCTTCCAGGGGCTGCAGTTCTTCTTTAACTGCTCCAGCGTGGGTCTTTGCCATGGGTGCAGTCCCTCAGGAACAGACAGCTCCAGCGTGCATCCCTTCTGTGGGGAGCAGCCTTTCAGGAACAGATTGGTCCAGTGCAGGTCCCTTCAATGGATGCAGCCCTTCAGGAACAGGCTGCTCCAATGTGGGTCCCTTCCATGAGTGCAGTGCAGTCCTTCAGGAACAGGCTGCTCCAGCGTGGGTTCCACCAGGGTCACAAGTCCTGCAGCAAGCCGCCTTCAGTGTGGGCTCATCTCTCTATGGAGACAGAGGTCCTGCCAGGAGCCTGCTCCACTGGGGGCTTTGCATAGGGTCACAGTCTCTTTCGAGTGCATCCCCCTACCCTGGTCCTAGGTCCTCCATGGGCTGCAGGTGGATATCTGCTCCACCAAGGACCAATATGGGCTTCAGGGAGACAGCCTGCTTCACCATGGTCTGCACCACAGGTTGCAGGGAAATCTCTGCTCCTCATTCTTCGCTGAGTTTGGTGTCTGCGGGGCTGTTTCCTCCCACATAGTCCCAACTTCTCTTCAGCTGCAGTTGTGTAGTTTTTCCCTCTATTCTTAAATATGTTATTCCAGAGTTGCTACCACTGTCTCTGATGGACTTGGCCTTGACCAGCAGTGTGTCTATCTTAGATTCATCTGGCATTGGATCTACCAAACACAGGGGAAGCCTCTAGTAGCTTCCCACAGAAGCCACTGCTGTAGCCACTCAGCTACCAAAATTTTGCCACACAAATCCAATACAACAATAAAAAGGACAATGCTGTGTTTCTTCTTGAAAGAAAACATGATCAGTTCCTAGCCTCCTCCTCTCTTGTTTCCTTTCCCCAGCATCCTGAGCAGCAGAAGGCAGGAGGGGTGCAAAGAGAAACAGCCTCAGGATTTCCAGAAGAAGTCAAGTAACAGTGCAGAACAAGGAATCCAATAACATATCATGGCCCAGTTCCTAAAATTTGGGATGATACAGCAACCCAGGAACTGGGAATATTCCTACTTGGTTCTACCTCTGATTTACTACTTTGCGGCCTTAAGAGCTGAGCCTCAGTCAGTTTTACTCCCACAAAAAGGATCAAATGTCTCATTAAAGCTTGACATAAACAGACCGCAAACAGCTTTGTGAGCTGTACTCCATTAATCCAAATGTCCAATTTTATACCTCTCTCCATGTGTCCCAAAGCCCTAGTGTAGAAGTGTGGACATTTTAAATGTCAGTAAAGGACTGGTCAATGTGAAGCATAAATATTTTGCTTCAGCTGAATATATGCTATGACATCCACTGTATCCTTAGGACTATCATTATCCTATCTCCTACACTTCAAAAATGAAAATAAAAAACCTCTTCATTGCCCTTTTTGCAGTTCACAGTAACTCAGCAAGCAACACTCATTGTCTAAGTGTGACTCATTTAATCTTGCACTCATGAAACGCAGGTATGACAAGCATTCTACTACAATATCTGGGGAAATTAGAGTTCCTTAATCTATCTTTAATTAAAACAAATAAATCATTTTTCGATGAAAATCTGTCAGAAAACTTTCGGAAATTATTTTCCAGCTCCCCTTTTAATTCCGCATGAGATGCATTCAGTGCTGCTCAAGTCTTTCAGAAAAAGGTACAACTTCTTTTAATTCAAAAAGCGGAGTTCAGTGAATTGATTTGTCCATTGTCCCACCTCATTAATCTGAGATGTTGGATATAACTGGCAACCATATAGTACCAATAGTAAAGCTTACATTTAAAGAGGTTCTTCTTTCCTCCATAAACTTGTGTTTAACTGTTCCTTTATGTAAAACCACATCTGTAATTGTTACTGTAAACTTTGCCAAGTATTCGTGTTGACTGCAGATAATGAACTCTTGTACATGCACACACACACACGTGTATCAAAGAGCTTTATTCTTTCCCAAACAAAGTTTGGGACTTCATGTAAAATAAACATATTGGGTCATGTGAACACATGTGAATCTAGCCTGTGCTTGTTTCATCTGACTATACTTCTTAGGACTTCCAAGGAAAATCCATCAATGGCAAACCAACCAAGTGCAGTTCATACTTAAGAGAAAATCAAATTTTGGAGGTTTCTCAAAGTCCAGTTTCTGTTCTCAGAACATTCTACTTCCATCTACATGTCTATGTCCAAACTACTGACTATGAAAAAGAGGCAGAGAATTACCTAGTATTTTGACAGGGTAGTCAAAAAACATTTTGTTAAAATCTCTGTGCATTAGGTATGTTTTCCATCTCACTTTTCACGGCAGTAAAAAAAGCTTATGTACATTGGTGAGGCATTTTTAAACCTAATTAACTTATTAGTTAACATCTCTGTGGCCTCCTGAGCAAAACTATGTAGTGATTACGTAGAATAGAGATTCCCAGTTGATGCTCTGCATACTAGTGGTCCATAGCACCACACTCTGCCAGGTCCTCGATTCAAATAGATGTGGAACAGGTTTCACTCACCCTGGCTACAGCACAGGTTACCACAGTGAGTGCCACACTTGTCCTTGCAGGTGCCAGCTCTTGCTCCTGCAGGGTGTCAGGTCCTGCTGCTGCAGGGTAAACACATGAAAGTGTTGACAAGGAACTTTTTATAGGACATTGTCCCTGCCATGGTGTTTATTCCAAGGGTCTGCAACTAAAAGATCCTTGGTTTTAAATACCTGCTCAGATCCATCTCTCATATCCATGATCTAATTCAGCACTGAGGAAGGAGGATTACAGAGCTACACCATCCTAGAAGTGTCAGAAGACATTTAGCATGCTGCTGCTAACACTGCAATACATATTCAACTTATTCAAGCATGCAGCAGTAGAACCTATCATCTCAGAGCTAGTCGACTGCAATGGAAAGTCCCAATTTGTCTTTATCCCCATGGCCAGGCTGAGCGAGTATATGCCACTTCAAATCTTCCCACTTTCTTCCTTATCTTTCTCCTACTGCACATTGACATAAGGGCCAGGCAGAGCTTTTTCTTGACATTTGGATTTGCATATACTGGTCCCACCCCTCACCTCTATGACATTTATCTATCATTTCCCATTAGCAGGCAAAGGAAGAAACAAGACATAGCTGGAAACTGCTGGCACAGCTACTGGTTCTCATGTTAGAAGGACTGACCCTTGACTCTTTTCTTCAAGTGTCCTCTGAAGTATTTCAAATATGTTCTCCCCAAAGATCAGAAGATACTCAGATATTTTTCATATACAGAATAGAGTTGAAATCCTGGTCCATTTGGAATCCCTGGCAGACTTCCCAGAGACTTCAATCAGGACTGGATTCCACACTCACAGGCCAAATTCATCTAATATACACTACGAAGGATAAGTGATCTCACCCTGCATGTCAGAAACCTGTTTGATCTCAGATTATGCCAATATAGGCTACTTCCTCTTCTCATACCTTTGTGCACACACATGCAAATGCAGAATTTCTTTTACTCTTGCAATGCTTACTTGTGAGAAAAATTATTTTTACTCACACCATTAACAGTGATGAACTATTTAGCCTTTCTCATAGAAACAGAGAACAGCTGAAAATTGCATTGCTCTGTACTACTGTTTAATCATAAGTGAAAATATCCCAGGTAATGACAACGAGGTCCCCATCTCAAAACACTGAAATCTAAGGGATTTTGTAATCCACAAAACATTTTGTGAAAGTGCTTAGTCACAAAATACACACTGACTTACATGCATGTTTTCTCTGCATTCAAACACTGGGAAGCTGGCTTGTGGGATATCATTCACTAGTTACCTTTGTCTTTTATATGCTTCTACCAGTGAATACCTTCAGCTTCATTATGTTAATCTAATCAGAATGCCTATATCATGCATTCATTGCTCCTGCATGTTTGTCACAAATTTGTGTCCTGGCGGCTGGCCAGCTTCATCTCTCGCTGAAATCTCAGTGCAGAAAACCAGTGTCCATGCCAACACCTTCCAGGCAGGAGCAATTTGTTTCTCAACAGTAGGAAAAGAGTGACAAACATCACTAAGAAACAGATTAGGTCCAGCTCAGATGATCAAGAGGAGATTAAAGAGGAGAATGCATTTCCTGTTGCCTTATACATCATAGGGTCATAGACTGCTTTAGTTTTGGATCAAAGATCACCTTGTTCAAACCCTCTGCCATGGGCAGGGACACCTTCCACTAGACCAGGTTGTTCAAAGCCCCGTCCAACATGGCCTTGAACACTTCCAGGGAGAAGGCATCCACAACTTCTCTGGGCAACCCATTCAGTGTCTCACCACCTTCATAGTGAAGAAAATTTTCCTAATAACTTATCTAGATCTGCCTTCTCTCAGTTCACCACCCCTATTGACCTTCACACTTACATGGAATATTTCAACAATATGTTGTCTGAACGTATTTGTTTCCAATTAGGTTTTATGAATATTTTATCACCTCACTCAAACTTATTCTCTGTGTTGCTTAGATCTTGAATTAAAAAGCTAAGGTAATGCCATTAGAAATAATGAAATGTACAAGCAAGCCTAAAGTAGGGCCCCAACAGCAACATTCATACAGCCAGACTTCAAACTCCACGTTTTCTGGAATGCATTTCAAAACACAAACTCATGATATATTCAGCTACACAGTCAGTCATAAAAAAGTAACAGAAAATAATATGAGGATACAATGCAGCCAGCTTACTGTGCCTTTGGTTTTGTGTTTTCAATCCTGTTTCTTTTCCTGTTAAAACATGCAGGCCAAGATTCAGCTCTGCCTACCACTAAGCATCACAGACTCTAATGAGAATTGAGGCGTCTCTTGCTTCCTCTCTACTGAACAAGTAATAAACAACAACACCAAGTCGTCATCCCTGCATCTTTAAAGTGAACATTAATACTGCAAAAGACCCCATCCCTAAAGTTCTTTGTTTTGCTGATCTTACACTAGTTCTGCCCTGAGAGATACCAAGTATTTTGAATCCAACGAGTTACTCAGAAGAAATGAATAATAAATTTTCAAGATCTTGCCTTTTACTCTTGAACTTTAACTCATCTTCCCTCCTAATACCTGTATGTTTTTTTTTTTTGAACAAATATAATGCACGTCACCATGATAGATACATTGCAGCTGAAATTCCAGTTACTCAATGGCAGAGCATCATGGAATTCTGTGGAATTCCACCAGGAATGGATCCAGCTGCAGAAACTTCCACTGGATTTTCCCAACTCACACTTTGAAAGTCACTTTTATAAATGAAACCCAGATTGGGTTTTGCCAAGTAGCTTAATCAATTTATCTCTAATGAGCAGCAATTCTGTGTCATTTTGGTTGAAAACTGAAGCATGAGGTCAGCGCCAGCTTCAAAGAGGTACAGCATGGCAGCAAAATTGCAAAGCTTTCAACAGGACAGCTTAAATAGGGTACTGCAAAATAGATGCTCCTCAAGCTATTTGCATATTTGATGTTTCTATCATCGAGCCTACTTGGCGCTGAGTTTAGCTGAAAGTAAGGAAACACTAAGCACAACGTCACCAAACCAGAAGACCCAACAGCATTAAGACTTGCTTACACCAAAAAAACAATAGGTAATATGACACACTCTCATGCTGTGCATGAACCAGCATGAAACCTGACAGAGCAAGATTAATGTATTGCCAGCTTCCCTCAAGAGACTTGCACAGAGGAGCTGTTAAATAATCTGGATAATAATTTGACTGATATCTAGACATTGAGGCGTAAACACTTGTTGCCAGCAAATACTATGACCGCGATGCATTGGAACAGCTATAACGTGTGTGACTGTCTGCTGCTTCACCCTGCAGGGGACCATCACTGCCAAAACTTACAACAGAGCTTGGCTCAGATTCAATTAAACAAGACAGGTGAGGCCTGACAGAATCCTATGTACTTAATATTGACAGTACATAGACATACATATTACTTGTATTAATGTGACAAATGAAGGTCACATTTGAGCACTATATCAAGCCAATAAATTATGTATTTTTTTTTTTTTTTTTAGGAACTGTGCCTCAGACAATGTCTATGTGGTCCAGAAAAGAAAATATTTCCTTTTCCTTCAAAAAATAAATGGGAAAAAATATTAAAAAAATCTCTGTACCATGCATTATCTGCTACCTTTCCTTAAGTCCTCTTCCATACAGAACCAAAACCCCTATGGGGTCTTCTCCAGCCTCTCTTGTTGTCATGTAAGTTCCACCCAACTCAGAATGAGACACAGAGCCCACAGAGCTGGTCACAGTCCAAGTTCTGGGCACTAAAGGCATATGAAGCAAATTTTTTCCAGCCAGCCCACAGAGTGGAGTCTTTGTACACAAGGTATGGGTACAAAGCATTGGCCAAAACCAGACAAAGGTGGACAATTTCCAATCTCTTTGTAAATGGTCTACATAGGAAAGCAGCTTATATATACTAAGCAAATAATACTTTATAACTCAGTCACCTCATCCTTAGTTATGGCCTAGCTGGAAAAAAAATTTCCTGAACTCAGCCTTCAAATGTTATGCCTTCTTTAAAATGAAGAAAGCAAAAATAATTGCACTTGTGACTAGCATGTGTGCACTGAGGGCTCCTGACAGTGGATGTTTCACAATTTACCAGATCTGATAGCTTTACAGGAGTGGAGTATAACTAGAGAGACAACCTCTGCAAGGATACCCTATTAAATATGTAGAAAAAAGCATTAGGAAGGCAAGGGAACAGAGGCAAGAATGGTGAAAGAGGTCTGAAAAAAAGAGGGTAGACTCTGGAAACAATGTAGAGAAAAGGATCAAACTAAAATCACAGACCATAATGCTTGCAAACTTTGAGGATTTTTACAATCCATATCCCAGATAAAAATAATAAAAATAGCTTACAGCCTTAAGATGAACAAAGAAAATAAAAGCCAACTAAACTAGACAGATTTTTCAGTGCTTACCTGGACCAAATAAAACCTTTACAACTTGTAAATACTGACAAGTGTCACTTCAGATATTATTAAAAGATTCCTTAAATATGAAAGATTAGTCTACAGTTAAATATTTGCCCATTTTCTTTTCCAATATTGAAAGTAATTGGAAACAGAAGACATGCTTCTTGATATAGCCTAACATTTAGGAACAGAAAGTATAAATGTTAGATCTACATCTGACACTGCACTTCAAGTTTGCACTCGCACCCGTATACCTTCACGCAAAGCATGAACACTTAAAGTCACATTAAATACCTGTGCAGAATACCCTAAAACACTTACTAAGTGATACCACTTTCAGGACACTGCAAATAAAAATTCACATATTGATGTCACCAGCTCTTCTCTTGGCCAGCAATGCTGAAGAAGACACAAACCCATAATGTATTTCTTTCAAATAAAATGGTGTCACAAATGACATTACAAAAATTCTTCCCAAAGCAAATCATATGCACAGGGAATACATATGATTGCACATATCAGAAACAGATTTGTTTACTTACTATCTTTACTACTGCTTTAATCCATATTATTTTGTTATTTACATTAAAAAGGAGACAGGAATATCTTTGAAGATGACTAAGCAGTTTCTTGATTTCTATTAGGTACCAAAAAGCAGTTCTGCCAATTTATTAATATTTAAGTTTCTACAACTTAATATGAACTTGGTTCCAAGAACTACATAGGTCTCCTTAAACTATGTGTTTCAAGAAGTCAACACCGTGCCAGCTGGCAGATTAAACAAGCCATCAAAGTAGGCTCCTACTGAATTTAAAGGATTGTTTTTCATCTTTTCCCTCTCTACTTCTCTACATCCAGATGTATTATTTAGGGAATTTTTTCCAGTCTCAATGAGAAAAGTGAAAGAAATGCCCTTGGCACTTAATGAGTTTTTCCTCCGATGCGGTCTCCTGCTGCAATTGGAATTTATTCCATTACTGTATGGCTTGCAATGGTCCCAAAATACCTCTGACTGCATGAAAAGACAGGGAAAGTGTGTTTGGGGTAGGTATGAGTCTTCATTCAAAAGCAGGGACAGCCTGGGGTGATTGGTTTTTAGTAGATGATTTCATTCAGACCATCATTATCATGGTATGCCACCCCACAATTCATACCCTGCAGCCCCTTGTGCAGGAAACCAGCACTGCACAACATAGTTGGGAAAAGCAGAGGACACTAGGATTAAGAACAAGGAGCAGACTGGCAGAGAAGCTTGTTTCTCTGCAGTCCCTGCAGGATGTTAGCAATGAGAAAAAAAGTTCTGTGGTAAAACACTGTGCCTTCACAGAGCAGAGGCCATCGAGCATATGATTTTTCCTTCAGAGGTTCAAATCAGAGTTGTATCTAATCTCTGTGGACATTTCAGACTGATTGGAACTACAGGCACCAGAAGGAGGAGCATTGGCTTTTGAAATGCCTGGAAAATAACTTTATAAAAATGGAAATAGAAATTAAAACACCATTTAAGCCTCCCTCAGTATTTCAGTTCCTAGGTAGTAAAATCAGTTCAGTCCCATAAACTTGCTACTGAACTAGAAAACAAAGAGGCCTTAGAACCAAGTATAGGAGCATAGCCAGAGGCTGAGATAGCCAGCCCTGGAGCTTGACCGTGACTCGGAGCATCTTCTTCTCCAGGAGTGGGAAGCCCCTTCCAGGGTCCCTCTCAGGCCCTGTCTGGTCCCACAAGGCAAGCAGTCCTCTTATTCCCAGTCATACTCCACAACCATCTTAGCTCATGGAACAACTGCAGGATTTGGATCAAACAGAGTTTGTTTTGCCAGAATTGGTCTAGGGGTTACAAACATTCCCTGCCTCCTTCTTAAGGGGCATTTTAATTTTTAATTGTATAAAGCTAAAGCATAAAAACTGTATTTCACATGTATTCTTTGTTTCTAATACCCGTTATCCATAAGGGGACTCCCTTGCTTGGCTAGCAGTCAGGATTCATTAGACATTTTATGATGATTCTTTCTGTTGTGCAGATATATGATGAATCTCAGATGTTTAAATAGCATATAACAGTGCTCCATTGACCTTGCTCAGTACAGTTGGAAGGAAAGAAAGGTAATTTTACTCAAAGAAATGTTAAAAATGTGTCTACACTACAGCACAGATGCAGAGGATAAAGAAACTCCAGAGGGATTAAAATATTTTAGATTAATTTGGAAGAAGGCCACATTGTGTAAAGCCTGGTTAGTTGGGCCTTTCCAATTCCATGCCATATAAACAAACCCATTTAAACTGCATTTGTTGGAAGGAATGTTTTAAAGAAAAAGAAAAATCCCCTCAAGCAGTTGTAACTCAAATGACCTCCAGTTCTGTATTCTCTTCTTACTGACTAAAGAACAAACACATGTACAATATACTCTAGCCAGAGCTAGTGCAGTTGCTGCATGATTCATACTGCTTAAAAATTAAGTCATTTAAGTAAAGGGATTCTGGCTCCCTCAAGCAAGGTTTTAAAACTGAAGAAAGGCTAGATCTGGTTGGTTTCGTGGTTGGGTTTCAAGGTGGCTTTCATACTATGGACAAGACCACTGCTTATAGATCTCTGCATGGAGCTGGGTGGAAGGGACTAAAAAAAAAAAAAAAAAAAAGAAAAGAAAAGAAAAAGAGGGAAAACTAGAATAATCTGTACCATTAAGACAACTATATAAGGACTAACCTTGTGGTCAGTGTACCAGTGTCTGGTGGAAGCAAGTTTTTAATGTTTACTCACTTTCAAGGTCAAATTTTGCTGTTTTTACTCACACAGAATGGAGTTTTTTCCCTCTAAAGAGACAAGTCACAGAGTGTGGTACTAAATAATCATAAAAAGTAAAAGGTTGCTGACCCTTATGAGTTAATTAAGTTGAGACACAAAGGAATATGAGGGTAGCAGTGAGCCATCAAGAGGGATAAAAGCATGAAACACACAGTCATTATACATGATTAGCATCTACAGAACAGAAGGCACTTTAAGTAGAGGAACTTTCCTATCATAAACCATAAATCCTAGAGCAACTTAACTTGAGGAATACTCTCTTATCTGAAACGTGGATGAAGAGAGCTCTCCAGTGGTCCCAGGCCTCCTTGAGTTCTTGAAACGGTACCCAAGTATTTGACCATAACTCTGTCACTGGACAAATTCTTCTCACCTTGGGGAATGTGATGCAGCTGACCCAGCCAAAGACAATATATTGCCTGTTCTCTCCCAAATACACAAAGGAGGCAACATAATTTCACCACTGAATATAACCTTCTTGGAGGGAAATATGGCAACTTGACTGCAGTTCAAAACAATAAAACTCAACAGTTTAGAATACAAAAAGAGGAAATATGTCTTTTTCATTAAAAGTAATGTGCTTTCAAAGAATAAAAAGACCAATTTAAGTTCTGGGATTTGAGGTCTATCATCCCTTCTCTTATGGAAGTTATTATGAGATGTTCTGAATATGGTATTGCAAGAGACTATGATGGTTCTGACATCATGGCCATAAAATTCAATTGTGATGATAGGTTCTGCAGCTACCATACATTTGATAACACATCATTTGCTTGCTACAATGCTACTGGTTTAAGTTTTCCATGTGACCTTTTTCTTCTTGATGGTTACGGCACATTAGAGATAAACATGTTCCCCAGCATCTCCTGCACATTTTTACTTTGTCTTTATTTATAGCCAGGCATGTGCTCTCATATTCAGCCTGGTTGCATGAATGGAATGGATACATTAAGCTCTCTTTGGAGACACTCGCGTTTTGCAGGGATATAACCACAACCAGAAAGCCGTATTTTTACATCAACAAAAAATCAGTTCAGAATGTAAAACTTCTTGTGGTTGGGTTTTGTTCATAGAATGTCATGTATGAACCTTTGTTTGTTGACATACCACTCTACACATTCATGAGAACAAGATGTTCTCTAGTCTCTTAGACTATCATGGCAAAGCATT
>JAOEHX010008736.1:6724-22404 GCA_025448015.1 Bolborhynchus lineola
GTCTTGATTAGAATATATATGGGAATAATTTTGGATTGGTCCCAAGACAGTAAAATTTTGCAAGTGTCTCATTCCAGAAATGGTATTTCCCTTCCCAAATATCTAAATGCACTGGCTATTTCTGCAGCTACTGCCTGAGTGTGAAATGACTTTGGCCAAAGGAAGCCGAGAAGATTGCAAGTGCCTGAGCAGCACCTCTAAATGTGTCACTGCTCTTTAGCTGAGCTATGTGAATTAGCCACAGCCATGCTTCTACCTAAGCTGCAATTGCAAAATGCACTTTGGTATCTAAGCCACCATCAAGAGGCAGCACATTTGACTTTGTGCTCTCAACAGGGTAGGCTCAGATAAGATCATTTCACAAGGTGTCGTGGTGTGACTTTTCAGGCAGCAGTAACTAGGTCATTTGCAACCATCTGCTCTTCGCCTCCGTCTCCCTGCGGCAAACACCGAAGCTGTGCACTGATTAGTTTTCAGCTGCTGATCAGTGGAAACACCCTCTGGAACTCACAGCAGTCAACAGCCCCTGGACTCCTGAGGGGGATGTGTCATTACCAGTAAAGGTAAAACATCTCCTCTGAGAGAAGATCCCCTGTGAGGCTTCTGACGTGCCCCGTGTGCAACAGCCATGAAAAGAACAACATACTCTTCATCTCATTCTTCAGGCAAAGAACAGATGGTACATTCATAACTGCCTCCAACTCTTCAACAAAGTGTTTAGGTACCTTGTTAATTTTCATCTGAGGAATCAAGCATCTAAATGCTTGGAGATCTGAAGTTGAAAGACCTGCCTGAGGTCTCAAGGGAAGTCTGTGAGGGACCATGGAACTAAATCATGCTTTCCTAACTCCTACGTAAGTGCTCCAATCACTGCAACATCTCTCCATGTAGTTTTAAATAGGGTGAGCAGCTTACTGCAAAGTCATTGAAACTTCATCTTAAACTGTGAGAACATTAATACATAGCTCCAAGCCAGAATGGTTGTATTTCATTTGCCCTGAAGACTGAGAAAGCAAAACTCATAATACCATATGCTCTTCAAACCTACCAGCTTTAACTAATGGCACAACTTCGGGCTTCCTTGTGTATATGTTTTCCATAAATATATCCGCTATTCCTTCTATAAGTTAAAAAAAGTAAATAAATCACAATCTTCAAATGAGTTGATTTTAGCTTCACAGAATGATCCTGCTCTAAAAACCAAACTATTGCATTATCACAGTAGTGTTACTTTGACTTAATGGGTTCTGTAAAAGGAACCAGAAGAAAAACTCATGTAGATAAACAGTGAAAGAAATTATCTGAAGGCCCATGAAAGGTGCTCAATGAGAAACAAATGGCAAGAGATTATCTAGTTCCTCCACTGCTGGTTGCAATTCTGTGCCACAGTACCTCAGCTAGAGCTCAGAGCAGTATCATTTATAAGGTGTGAACAGTTTGGCGCATTCATATAGGGCATGTAGAGCCCACACTAAATAAGGTCAAAATAACAGCTCACAGAAACTCAAGAATAAGTAACCACTGTGAACAGTGAGGAGCTAAATAGGACAGCTCCTGAAGTATAGCAAGGACAGTTCCTCCCAAAATTCCCCATATGCAGCACTGTCCCAGTGACTGGCTATGGTTGTCAGCTCACCTGTACTCTGCTGCAGTCAATCAATAAGATATTTGCAACCCTATCAGCAAGGATTAGACTTAATTCTAAGGGATATTCTGTAATCCCATCTTTTCAAGATGTAGGACAACTATATAATACAGCAAAAGTAAAGGAACCAGAAAATGAGATCCTGAGATACTAATATTTTTCGGGTTAGAGGGTCATATGTAGTGTATCTCACGCTTGCAGCTGATGCTGCACAATGCAGCCAGGCATCTCTGTGCAGCTGTTACAGGGTCAGGGTCTAATGGCCATGCAGGTAAGACATGAAAATACACTGTGCCCTGGATCCAAGTATGGTAAAGCTCAAAACCAGGATCCCTAATAAAGTTGCCTCATCTTTATGAAAAGCAGAGGTCATCCCTGCACAGATATATTACAAATACTTTTTTTTGGTGCACTTATTTTTGCACAGAGAAAGAAAGCTGAAAAAGAAAGAATAAACATCACTATGAACACCTCTGGGATATGAACTGCAGATGTGAAGAGGAAGAAAGAGCAGAGAAATTAGCATTGAACTCTCATGTACACCTGCATCTCAGCACTGCAGACTTACTCTTCCCTTTTCTCCCAGCAACATTGTACAAGTGGTAACTCAAACACTGTGCCTGACCTTGTCCAAGCAGTGATTAAAACACATGGGGGAGGCAGAAGGGTCAAGGGCTGGTTGTTCACAACTCCTCATACAAGTCTGGTTCACCCAAGTTTTCAGTTTGCTTTTAAAGGTGCAGGGGAGGGTTTACCCTGCCACAGCTCCAATACAGCGTGCCAGCACTGTGTTCAGGGGCACCAAGGGCTGTCAGCACCAGCATGACTGCCCTCCACTCTTGCAAGAGAATCAGACCACTGATGGCAAGGCAAGACGCAGCATTTTGCTGAAGCTGGTTGTCAGCTTCACGTTCTCTTCTTTCTCAACATGCAGCTTTGAGTTTCAAGCTTTTTTTTTGTATGCTATGAGACATGCATAAATAAAAATTATCACAGCAATTTTGATATCCTCATGTAGCACCTGAACAAATCAAGGGAAGATTTTCCTTTTGCAGACAGGACATTAAGTGAAGAATATGAAAATTGCCTATATAATGCTGCCACAGGGATGCCTCTCAAACCATTTTATCAGCAAAAAGGAAGCAGTGTCTGCTGGTAACAGCTAAAGATCATGTTCCAATTTTACCAGTTGCAGTTAACTCATTCCCAATGGAGTTGCACTTACCGTGAGAAGGTTTCTAACTGCTTCAGCACTGAAAGGAAACAAGCATCGAGTCATTCATCTGCAGTTCTACATATAAATATGCCTTTTGGCCCATGAAGGGAAAGCATATGGAATCTGCTGCTATAACCCATTCAGCCAAACATATCCACACATTTCTTATAAAGCAAATGCTGAAAGAAATTCTCATTTTCTAGTGTTTTGGCTGTCCCTCTACAGGTAAGATCATCAGCATGCACATGCATTCTGATATGGACAGAGGATGTGTATAGGAATTGCATGCACACTGCATACTGGGAACTGGTAAGAATGGTTTTAATCAGCAGATACACTTCCCTTGACATCCAACAGCCATAGTACTGATCCGATTCATAAATTACGTCTTAGATAACAGAACAGATATTAAGCTGACATATTACATTTTCATTAAACTTCCGGAGACCATAATAGGAACTGTCCTTTTTTTCTCATTATTCCTCCCAGAATGGTGCCTCAGCGTAAGAATTTAATTTCACACAATATAGTAGCTTTCCACATTAATGTCTAACAGGGCCTACAACAGAATCCACATCACAGCTTGTCAACAGAAGGGGAATGAAACCCAGAGAGCTGCTTTACAGCAAAGGTGATTTAGCACTATTTCCTGAATAAAACAGTTCTATAGCTATGAGACTTCTGGTTGATCCTCAAGTACGCACTTACTGCCAGGAAATAATATCTAGGTTCACAAAAAACAAACAAGGAGACTTCCTTGATGAGCAGTGATAAATGTAAGGCTCTTTGGAGCATGACTTTCTCAATGAGTTGTGCAAACAGATTTGCACTCCAGAATAAAACCATGTGAAAATTATTTCACAGTGGGGAATGAGAATTCCTTTTTTCTTTCAAAAAGGGGAAGATTACAGAAAATACAAGAATGTTCCATCCAGAAAGCTCAACATAAAATTATGATGTGATGCCAAGGTAAGTGTTCTTGAACTGCCTGGGCTTCTGCCTGGAGAACCCCTGCTGTGAGCCTGCGGCTGAGCAGGTGAGTGGAAATCCCAAGTGAGCTGGACTAACACAGGCACCAGGAAGGTGTCTGAATGGAGAGGGCAGCTTGTCACTACAGGTGAAACAGCAGAACTGAGGACATCTATAGTTACTGGCACCATCCACTGGGAGCACTGAGCACGCTCACAGGGATTCAGAAGGCGGATCTTGAGATAGACAGATATAGATTAATCAAGAAAGTCATACGGGTGATTCATTCGTGGCACTAACATGTGGGCAGATGCAAACTCACTCTGTCCCTTCCCCAGTCTGGCCATGGAGTGTGCTCATGTACAGCCCAGCTCTGCAGAGGCCTTGGCATACAATGGGAATTATGCTGGCATTTCTCCCCAGATGTACAGATACTGATACCCAACAAGGGAGGAAACTTGAGAAGCAAGCTGAAATGTATGAGGATGCACATTACAATGGAGATGAAACACAGCCCTGTTCTACTCTGAAGACAGGCTGAGCTCAGACGTAGACGCCGGCCTTTCTGTTTCAATGATACATATATGCTCACACTACATTCTAAGAATATTTGCAGGCCCTGCTGAACTACTGCCTGAGTGAAGGACACTGCCCTAAAATCCCATGGGAACTCCAAGGGTTACCTTGGAAAGCTTACATGACACACACTTTGCACAACCATTTTCACTGCTCTGAATATTTAGCTCCCTCCACATCCTTTGCTGCAAGGACCTCAAATCTGTGAGCAATTAAGACAGTTCATAATCAGTGCTGCAGAAATGTGACTGCTGCTTAAGTTCAGATGGGGGAAAGGTAATGCTAATTTCTTTTACAATATCTTCTAAAATAGACTTCTAGGCATAAATATATATATATTCACCTTATTTAGGGATGGACAATAACATTTAGAATGCTCATACGCATCTTTGGCTTGGTTAGCATTGAAATAGGCACTTCATATAGTTTAGCAGCAACAGTATTACATTTTTTTCCTCAGATAGTATCAACCAATTCCTGCAGTATAATTTTTAGCTAAATGCCTGAGAAAATGTGCCCTCCACACTCCCTGCTTGATGGTTTTATAGAAATACGCATCTTAAACATTAATTCACTGCAAAACCAAAAATGTCTTAGGCTGGAGAAGGGAAAACTGTTGTGGACTGCTGGAAACAAAACCTTACACTGAAAAACAGCTGCCCTTTTGCAGGCTGTAATTATACCCCCAAATCTTTCCCTTTTTGCTGTAATTAACACATGTCTGTCTTCCATGCATTTTTAGTGAGCAAATACATGACAAAACAGACTGGATCCTGATGCAGCACAGAACAAGTGCCCTGAAGAACAAGTTGTTCCCGTGACTCAAATGGGGTGATTATTTCTGAGACAAGTGTTCAGAACAGATTTAAACACTGCAAGCTGGCAATCGATCTTTTTGATTCCTCTTCCTTTCTTTTATCTCGAGGCAGGACTGGATAAACTGTTTGCTGCCTTCTCACAAATGTCTCCTCCCTCAGTATCTCTTCCCATCACAATTATACTGCACTCAACTCTGCTGTGGCCATGCTCAGCTACACAAACTCTTATTGTAGGACAGGCTGGCTGCCAAGAGCTACTGCCTATTCTCTCTTCGTCCTTCTTCCTCAGAAGAAGGGGCATCAGTGCCTTCCAGCAGCAGAACCAGAGAGTGCTTTCCACTTCGAGCTGTGAAGGCTGCAGCCAAGTGAGAGCTGCAAGGAGACGGTACTACACTGTCTCTTCTACTTAAACTTGGAGTAAGAGTGGAGGGAGTTAAGGAATCAAATGAAAATGTCAGCAAGGAGAAAGCACACCTGAGGGAAGAGGGAATCAATGGGGATGAAGGAAAACAAAAAAAGTGAAAGGAAATGCCCTGTGGGAGAGAAGGAACAGACTTAATGCAAAACTGAGCTTCGAAGGATAGGAACTTGCTGTCTCCCATTAGTTACAGGTTTGAAGATTAATGTGAGAGGCACTAATACTCCTTGTGTGCTTCTGTCACAGAAGGAAGATACATGCACATAGACTGAACCTATGGGGTTAGCTCCTGTCAGGCTGGGAATGGCCGTTCTGGTGGGGGCACAACCCACATCAGTCCTGGGCATTCCCTGCTGCGCATCCAGCGACGCTACACAGTGTTTTCAGGCACCTATTTGTTAGAGGAGGTGTCACTGAAGTCTGACTGCCCAATGCTCCCCATGTGATTTTAAATCATTAACATCAACTTCTAATGATGGAGGAGACCAGCAGCCATGGAGCTCTAAGGACTAAGCCCCTTGTTTACCCACCACCGTGGGTGAGGAGGGGGAGACAGCGCACGTTCTGCCTTGCTGCTGGGTATGGTGTTTGCAGCCATGGCAGTGGAGAGGAGGATTTCGTAGGGCAGGAATAGGCAGGGGTATCACGGATGAGTGGTTTGCAAAGGCAGGGCTCACCTTACCCTACTTCCATCATCTAGAACTTAAACACCTCGTCTAGGCCTGCTGTCTGGGCTACCCTGAGATCTGGCGAGAGACAAACACTGTCATTGTAGGACTCATCTCATCCTTTGACAGGCATTTCTCAATTACAACTGGGGAAAGAAATGCACTGCAAATTCTAAAGCTTCAGAAGGTTTCCAGTCTCACTTAGAGAGTATAATCACTGGGGATTAGTCTGATACTACTAAGCATCTTTGCATCAAACATATCTGAAAACAGTGAACGCTATCAATCTGGGCTTGATATCAGAAGCCTAAGAGCTCATCACCCTCCTACCTGAATCCTCTCTGAACTGTCACATCCAAAGAAAAATGAAGTGCCATATTGAACTGATCTTGAAAGAGCCACCTAATTGTCACCTACTAGAATTTTAACTTATCCAGCTGAATCTAGCACCAACAGGACTAAATAGGCAGCACATTTTCCTTGGTTAGCTCTATATTTACATCTGTTCTTTCTCTTCCTTCATTTTATTATTTACTTTTTGCTCAACTACCAGCTTTTTTAGGCTTCTGAAACCACAGCAGTGAGGAGCAGCCTGATGTTACTTGCCATAATCAACCCCTTACTTATGCAGGTTTTTAAAGAGTTTTAAATAACAGGACCAGCAACCACAGCTTACAAAAGTAGATTAGAGATTCCTGTGGAAGTCTGAATTAAAGGTGGGAATGGACAGATCTTAGCAGGAGAAGAACAGATCAGAGGAGCCTACAGAAAACTAGTGACTCTTCTGTGATACCAAGCTCTAATCAGCAAAGCAAAAACTCATTAGATTTTACCAATTAATCTAGGTAAATGAACGACTGAAAAAGATGAGCATCTTAGTTGCTTTTAAAGGAAATCACAGGGAAAGATGCTACCTGCTGTTCATTTCTCTGTTGTGTGCTATGTATTTTTGAAATTCTTAGTATTTTAGAGTATAACCTATACTGCAGATGAATTTGCATTTTGCTGAATGATCACAGGAGCCTTATTCTTCATTGTATATGAAATGCAATTTAATAACAATTAAAAAATTCTAATCTTTGCCATAAAGAAGTAGCTCTGGCTGAATAAGTCCTATTAGTGAAATACTGATACTATTAGTATGCAAGAGATGCAAAGTTGGGTGTATCTTTTGCTGTAACAAAACCTCAAACAATAATGTCAAAAGATGTTATTCAAATAGTGGATCAATAACATGTATGAAGTGAAGCCTCGTTCCCTGCTTGGATTTTATTCTCTTACCTGGTCTCTTCTGTAGCTATAAAGAAACCATCATCTGAAGCATCAAGCCAATTTTGCCTCTGTCTCTTGATCACTGGAATGGTGCTTGTCTTAATGGCACTTGCACTGGCTTGCAAGGCCTTACCATTAGTCATATGAACATGGGGAGCAGCATGCTGAAATCATAGTAAAAGGGAAAGATATTTGCCTGAGAATAAGCATAATTCTGTTAACTAATTCTCCTGCAAAGGGCACCCTACACACAGCGCCCTTATCAAAAACCAGTTAGTCTTCCTCAACAAGTACCTAAGAGCCAGCTAACACCCTGTGCACATTGACATGCTTTATCCACAGGTCTCAGAGCCCTTTAAAGACTAAACTAACTATTGCTAATGCCATTTTGTACAGAGAGACTGAGATCTGAATCAGTGCCGTGAACTACACACTTCTGCAACAGAAACCCATTGATTGTAGGAGACAATTCATATTTTCTGAGCAAAAAACCAGCACCCCAGACAATGAGAAATGAGAAACGAGATTTGCTCTGTTCATGAAGTATGGCATTGATCTGATTTTAAAAACTCCATACTTCTCATTTCATAGGTCCTTACTCTGCCTGATTTTCTTTTCAAATACAAGTCACTGAGTAAGGCGAGGGGTTTGGTCCTGCTGCTCACCTAAACAGCAGCAGGACAACAAAGGTTTCTATCACCTTACTGGTGCCATGGCTCTTACGTTTACCCACCTGTTATTATCTATTAGCACTTACTGCTATATGCCTGCATTCATTTCAAAACAGATAACATTAAACATAAAGTGATGCATTTATTTTCCACTAAACCTTTACCTGGAATAACTGCGTAATGAGAATAAGTACTCAGGCCTAACGAGGAAAGCTGCCTTCTGACACAGGAAAAGGAGAGAGCAAAAATAAGGTTTTCAGTATCATACAGAGATAACATTTTGGACAAATAGCCCATGACAAATATATTAATCTTGGAAATTCAAAACCTGTTTCCCACATAACTGATTAGCAGCAGGCCTGATAACACTGATTGGAACAGATATTTTACAAAGACATTGTGCAGAGATGGAAGTTTTCTCCTTTGACTCACAAGGATTCAACATCATGTTTTCTTAGGCCGAGGTACTATTTTCTTGCTGCAAATACTGGTATTCCATATTAGCAATAGCATTTTGTCATGTTCCTGAAATGCACACAGTGCTGCACATTGCTGGGAGTACCCTCTAATGAGAGGACCAATTCCACAGTCAGCGAGTAAGGAAGGGGCTGGCAGATCCACAAAGACTAGCAGAACAGAACACAAACCTGACCTCTGAAATGATGCCATAAACCCAGAACAGCACAAACTAATAATCAAGGGCCTCATTTCTTTTGCATAATTCTTACACTCATATTCAATCCATTATATTCACATCATGCCACAACTTTCAACCCATCCCAATCCACAGTCTTCTCCATCCAGGAGGACAAATTTTATGCCTTTGATTAAAAATTCCAGTGTTCATTATTTTAGTGCAAGTGACTTAACAATCTCCTCTGTGATTCCCCAGATCTGATGTAACAAAACTAGACAAAAACAAGACATGAAATTTAAGTCATGTATAACTCTTCGAGATAATCTATTTCCCTTTGTCTTAAGAGACAAACAAGGTTTACAGGTGAAGTCAGTTATTGTTGCACATAGGGCTGTAAATCTATCTTTGCAGTCCCTCTAAATACTTTTTCCATTTCTTCATTCAGTGTCTAGACTGCAGTTTGGTTTTCACATATTGGTTTGTGTTGGCTTTGGTGGAGAGGAAAAACTAAAGAACACGCTACTAGAAGAAATTCAGTTGTCAGAATAAATTTAGGATCAAATACAGAGCTTGGATGAAATCAGACATTCATACAGATATTTCACCGGGGACTTCTCAGCATACAAAGTGGATAATGCTTGAGGAGTAAAAATTCATGCATGTTGAACACTGCCATACATCACATTCCACATGTTATTTTTACCTGGCAACTGCCGGTGCCATATGTTACAGAGGAACATTTAAGGGCTCAAATGGCTATTTTTTGCTGCTTTCCCAGTCAAAAATGGGTTTACATTATCAAATATAATGGTTTGTCTTTTCCCAGGCTGCTTCCTAACAGACCACTGAATGCTTCCTTTACTCAGGATAACATGCACAGGCAAAAAATGTTCAGGAAATGAACCAGGTACAAAGAGTGTATTTTTGATGGCATAAATGCTGAAGAACAGTTAAGCCTCATGGAAAAATTATGTGCTTTTTCATAATACTTTTTCCCCTGACAGAGAGAGATGTCAACACTAGTTCTGAACTTCCATTTCGTCTACTTTTATTAGACCATAACTCTTCTTCCTGGCAAGAGACAACATTAGAGAAAATGGTGCAAGGGTCACAATATAATCTATCTTGTGTTGCATCATATTGGTTAGAATTTCTTCTTTTTCCCTTCTCCCTTTGTCCTTTCAGGCTATTTGAAGAAATTAATGACATTTCACTTCAGGACAAGAACAAACAAGATTGGTATTCTCCAGTCTATGCTAGGGACCACATTAGCTTTCATTTCTAGTTAACTAAAACAATTTATGCTCTTGAGTAGAAAATAATCTCATTAGTTCCTCTAAAAAATGTATTTACCACTGCGTATAAAAAGCAGCATTCAATGCCACTGTCATCTACACCAAGAGCAAAATGAACTTTCACACAAAGGACTTGCTAATTCTTTTTTTCAGTGAGGAGGCTGATGATGATTTTTGATTTCCCCCGTCCAGCACGCAGTTATCCAAGGTCAGGAAAGCCTCAGGAACGCTACCTGAGCTACCACATAATGCCCATTCGAAAAAAACCCTGCATGCACAAGGCTCCAATGGATTCATCGTAACACTGCAATTGGCAGCTCCATTTTGACTGTTGACTGTGCACATCACCAATAAGCCATGCTGCGATCTTGCAGCAAAACCACTGGTATTAAGAGGCCACATCACCGGTGGCAAATCACAGAGCAGGATTTGCACTCAAGCAGCAGGAGCTTTACCCACTGATTGCCATTGGACAAACCCTGAGTGCTTCTTTTCTCCCAGATCTTTCCTCCTTTCAATCCAGCTATGTTCACTGAGTTCTCTTGTGCCTTTAAATTGTCCCATGCCCAGAAGATATCATAAGAAAACCTGTCTCTAAGTTTCTCAACTTGTACTGGCATAGAAGCGGCTGAACATTTGTTCACTGAGAGCCACTGAAGATTTTGAAATGAAATCCAGCTTTGACATACCAAACACCAAAGGTGTTAAGAGTGTAAAAACTAATGGTGAAAGAAAAATCACATCAGGCTAAGGGAGCTCTGGTTCAGGCAGTGTGACATCCAATAAAGAACACAAGTCAACACAGAGTTCTCTCTGGAAGGAGTTTCACTTGCTGAACTGGAGGTCCCCATGCTGCAGACACATCCTCAGCAAGCTTCAGGTCTTTAAATACTAAGCATAAGGCTTTGCAGTGTCTGGGAAAGAGAAATTAGCTGTATAGCATTACTACACACATGGCATGTGCTGCAGTGGCAGCTACCAGTCCCATGAAGTTTGGATACTATTCCAAAGACACCTAAAAAGATACTCCACAAACACCCTGCACTAAAGTGGCAACTTAACTGCATCTTCACTATGGAGGGTAAAGCTGCTGTCCTCACTAGCTCCCAGAAAAACTTCAAGCACTAGGATGTTAAGCAGCATGTTGGAAAGTCAAGGAGAGGAATCTCGTGCAAATTCAGAAAGAGGACCCAGATCGTAAGTCACAGCTGAGGTTCCTGTCTCTATCAACTTGCACTGGCATCGAAGTGCTCAGCATTTACTCACTGAGAGCCATTAAGGACTCTGAAATCCAAACCCAGCTTTGAAATACAGACGTAACACCAAAAGGTGTTAAGAGTGTTAAAACTAATGGTGAATGCTTATGCTGTGGCTGAAAGAATGTCTAACTGGACTATCACAAATTCCTAAGTGGACCCAAACTTACAACCTCTTTCATTTTTCTCTATCCTTTCAAAAAGGAAAAACATCCCCATTGCCTTAAATTAAAATCTAAAACTTCTGTTGCATCTTTAAACAACAAAATCAAACCAAAATGAAAGCAAAAGCAGCTCACTACATGGAGAGCAAAAAACAAAGAAATCACTAGAAGAAATCAGGCATGCTCAGATGATTGAACCATATGGATTGGTTGAACACATTTTGCACTGACCAAATTATATTGAATTATGTTAAGTCAGGTATTGATTCTGTTTCATCACACCTGAAGTGTCCTTATTTGCAAGGGCATTAGTATCGTACCTCTAACAAGCATTAAGGTTTGGGCCTGGTTTAGTAAACTCAGAGATTTGAGGAATGCAGAAATTGCAAAGCATGGTCTCCACACAGCACAGAGTTGCAAGTGCTGCGGATGCCAGAAAGGAGGCACACCTTATTTTACATATAGGATTTCTTTCAAGAAACCTGAAGCTATTTAAAGCAAAACACTTCCAAGCAACAGATCACACGGAAGAAACGAACTGGCCTGCACAAGCATCACTTTTGAACCTCCTGATTTGCTAACAAATGTTTCACAAAACACCCAGAAGAGATGCAACGCTGAAAATCCAAGTCAATGACTTGTCTATGCAAGGGAAAAAATCAATCCAACAAACAAAACCCAGACAATTGGTTTTCCAAAGCATCTGGGCAGAAATACAACAATGTCTTTCATGGAAGTTGCAGAAAAGTTATCTAACCTCTGAATAAACCTTGTCTTTAAAAGCAGCATCTGAAAGTAAATACTTACTTGTATACATTAGCAAATTAGTAATGAAAGACTAACCAAGGCGTCTGTCCACAGTATAAGAGGAAATTCATTTTTATAGGTAAAATCCTCCCTCTCCCTGCCCCCAAACAGAACCTTAAACATATTTCTAGATTTTATGCTTCTGAACAAGAAACTGAAGCAAAACCCAGGGAGATAGCACTGGATTTAAATACAGAAGAATTCTGGTAATGGCTTCAGAAAAACTGCACTTCTTTCTCCTTAGGAAAGTACAGTGTGCTCCTCATTGGCTTTGATTTTAACAGAAACCGGAATCTTCAGAGACAAGATCAGATTTAATGCCTTACTTACATTATTCTGCCACCTACAAATGCATCTTAAAAGGAGTCCAAATACTTTCCCTTGGTGAGACAAAAACCATTTTTCTGACACCAAAGAATCTGGGGCAGTGTACAGATGTGCTGTTACACCTTCCACATTCTGACCAACTGAAGATTCTGCTTTGACTATTTATCTATTGACCACAATCAGTCAGAAAAAGGGGACTTTATTTCAGAGTTATTCCTTATTGCAGTAGCCACTCACAAATGGATCTCAGCAGCATTGCTTTACTTTGCCTGTACTGAATAAGCTCATACTGTCTCTAATGTAAGGAATATTGTATTTTCTGGCTTTACTAACACACTCCACCTCCTCACTGGAGAGTAAGAATTTTTCCATTACACACCCAGTTATGCTTTAATTGCACAGAAGAGTGGGCATATTGCTATAACCTTTTCGTGCTAAGCAGAATACTTACTTTTACTTGCACTTAAATAAAGTGCAACGGACAATTATTGCACAATGACTACAGAAAATTAGTCTGAGTGGTCTGAGCTGTCAGCAGAGCGATCTGGAGAGGTTCACAGCACAGGAACCTCAAGAATTCATGTTGTGTAAAAACCTTTCTCTTAACCCTTTAAAGTTTGGCACGTTTTGATGTGAAGAGAAATTCTGTTACCTGTGGTCATTACCTTTTTATTATCAATTTCCACTGGATTATTAATGACTACTGATGAACCATATTTACCTTTTGTTTTTCTGTTGAATCAAGTATCTGTGAGGGAACTGGCATGTCTAGCAAATGCTGTACATACAGAAGAGGTAATAAACTTGAAGGAACACCCTGAAAACAGTAGGAATGAAAACCAACAAGCTCACACCATAGTTTGGGGGGTTTTAGTCTGAAAGTTCAAAACCTGCCTCAAAAAATGGTCTTCTTCCAAAAGTGGAGAGCCTTCTTTCCAAGTATCTACAGGGTAGGCATGAACCATTCCCAGCCAGGGAAAGGTTTCCTTTATGTGAATTTTTGTTCAGTCTTTATCTAGCTTTTATGAAGGAGTCAGAACCAGAGACTGATAAAACCTGTCACCCTAGAAAAACTCAAGGTAGACACTAAGTTCATGACATTTTTATACACAGAACTTTTCAATAATCTCTTTTCTGAAGATGTATCTGTCTGTTTAAACACCTCTCTCTTTCTGGAGCCTGAACTATCAAACTCTAGGTAAAGACAGAACCTGGCCTCCCAGGAAATTACTCAGCTGTTGTTTTGAACATTAAATGTGCTCTGACATGTGATACACATAGAATGCAAGAGTTTATATCACCATTAATTTGACATCATCAAAAAGCACTCACAAAACTGGATTTTTCACCTATTCAAGCTGACAGCGCTGCTACTTAGGCTATTCAACCTCCCATTTTTTTGAATGCAGTGGCAGACTCATTTTATCTATGCAGTGATACTGGACTGTGTAAAAAATCATGCCAATAGCTTAGGATACTAATATATCCATTCCATTTTCAAAAGAAAACCCCTATCTATAGAAAGATTACAGGAGAACCTATAATCTCCTTTATACTTACCATTATTGTTCTTGTTGTATGGCTGGATGATTCTGGAAAACAAAAGAACCACAGTGGATTAGAGTATTGTCTTTATCCATAAAATCCCTATTTTCTGATGCCCTACCTGAAGGCTAAGATGCTGCATGTCAGGTACGACAATGAATGCACCAGAAAAGCAGAGACTGGAATGATTTCTCATGAAATAAGCATGAGAATCATCACTGGTCCTGAAAACACACAGCACACTCTAGTATGCTGTGAACTGCTCTCATTTGTTTTGTGCAATTACTCTCTTCTGCAGGATGATATAAAAAATGGCAATAATTCATAAGTCATGTTTGAAGAAGAGGATTTTTCAATTTGCTTTTAGCATATGGCGTCATTTAACATGGGGGAGTAGCTCTGCATAGAAAAAAAATACAAATAGCATCAGCAAAATTCCATTACTATTCCCATTTGAAAAAGCTCTATAAAACATAACAATCCTTTTTCTGAGAATTTGGAGACGCATTCTCAGTTTGAAACTGACAAAATCTACTGAGAAGTATATCAACCACAAATCTGAATTATTCTCTCTTATGTGATAAATCAGGAGTCAGACAACTGAACACACCATTATACTGATATAAAATTGCTGAGGAATCACTACTAGGCCAGTAGCTAACATTGATTTTACCCTGCTGTTGAAATTAAATTACGTTTGCTCACACCCCCCAAAAGAACAGGAACCTCAACCTCTTTGGCTTTAAAATGCAATTGTTGTCATATTACAGCTGTGCTCTTTCTGGAAGCAGTACAACTTCAGGAACTAAACACCCTCTCAACCAGTTAAAAAAAACACAAAGAAATTCACTGCTGATCTATAAGATGCAAGATAGTGCTAAGAGGCATCTCACAGATCTGCTCAAAACTCTGGGTAAGACATCAGCTATAGTACACAGGCTTCTTATGGAAGAGACATTTAGCAACACTACATGCAGTTCTGGTTAAAATGTCCCCAGTTCAGCATGAATTGGATGTGCAGAGTCTCAATTCTGCAAGTGAGATAAATGTATAATAATTGCAATGGGCTATCCTTGCCCTGGTTCCAAATGATGGCTCTTATGGGGGTCCCAACTGGCATCACTTATACAAAGGATTCTCCAGCGGTGTTGCTGTTGTTGGAAATAGTATTAAACAGATTCCAAGGACATGAGAAAGAAGAGCTGCACATCCGTCCCTGAAACAACTGTAATTATAATCTCAAAACGTTTCTCTTTCATTCTGAAGAGTCATCTTAACCAGTCGGAAGGTACAGTTTAATCACTGATGGAAACGAAGACAAGCAATTTTAAACACCTCAAACTATTTCAAAACTTCAATCCAATGTTCAGTAATCCTTGCACCTAATTTCCACTTG
>JAOEHX010008738.1:3752-20259 GCA_025448015.1 Bolborhynchus lineola
AGAAACAGGAGTGATTTGGACTGCTGTGAAACATCTTGTGTGTTTTATATAATCTCATCAGGGAGAAACTGGATATTAATATCTCCACCCATACACAAAAACCACTGTTGAAATTCTGTGTCCTCAAGTAGCACTTGCAGGTAGAATGGGGCTTGTGCTAACTCTGGGTGGGAGCAAATTTTGCCTGAAACAGATGCTGGGCTCTGATGTGCAGTGATAGCCTTCACATATTAACAATTCAGTTCAGGTGGTAGGGCTGGCTCCAGTACACTCTTGCTTCTCTGCTGGAAAGAAGTATCTTGTGCTTTCACTGAAAAATAGCCTGCTGCTAAATCAGAGTTAGAAACTGCTGTGATAAACTTGAAAAGGTTGCTGTCTACAGATAACTGCAATTGATGGGAGATGTCTTTATTTTCCTTTCTAAACCAGAATGGATGAAAAGCTTTTGATAAGTTGGGTGTATGCAGAGTGTTTGAGTGCATTAAAATATGCAGTAGTTCTTCAAAGACATAAGATTTTAAAGCTGAACACATTCCTAGCTAATGCCTAGATGACTGATAACCTTTTGAACAGGCTGTTTATTTGTACACAAACTAACCACACAATGAATAAGGCATTCAGTTCCGGTCACTAGACATTCTCTAGTAGGTGTTGAGACCTTTGTTTTGCAGCAGATGGATACCAGGGCCGAACAAAAGCATACACAGCTTTATCTCGATCATATGTGCTTTTCTAGCTAGAATTAGGGGTACTTGGTGCTTTGAAAAAGGCATACGAGTTAACTGTTATCAAACAACTTATGCAATAGAAATTGAGAAATTTAGTCTTATCAAATCAAAATCAAGCAAACAAATACTAAAAGAGTGAGGATTTTAAATTCTCTTTGTATGCCAAGATTACAGTTGGAAAATATATTGCAAAAAGGAGTAGGAGGAATATTTTGTGTCTGGAAGACACAGGGCCTGATTTTGACCTCACAGTTTAGCTGTGCTCTGTGAAAGGCTGTGTCCAGTACTTGAGGATGTTGTTGTGTCTCTCTGTAATGTATGAAGCGCTCCTGAAGCGTCCTATAAAGCCACAGTGGTGGACTTCAAATATAAATGCTGGCTTATGTTGTTTTAATGTACAGGAGATTGCACTTACTTCAAATGGGTTACTCGTGTGAGTTAATGATATGATAATTTCTGAACTGGGACTTTTGTGGTCCTCAAAAGAGCTCTCCCTGCACTTTGATAATTAAAAGAAATTATTATTGAAAGTATTATCTTACTTTTACTCATCATGCTTCCTCATGGTGACTGCTCAGGAGGCTTTTTTAGAAGACTGAAAGATACCTGGTAATTTTTGTGTATTTCTGAGTATTCCCTATCTCTGAAGAGACTAATTTAGAGTAGGGCTACTTTGTAACAGGAGTTGGAGCCTGTGGGACAGTTGCCTTGGATTTGTGTTGACAATGATATTTACTTTGTGTCAAAACTAGAGTAGCTGTAGTTTGCCTTACCTCAGACCTTTCTCTTGCTACAAGAAGCCTGTGCTGCTACTCTTCATTGTCATCTGTCATGGGGGCGTGCTACGGTTTAGGTTTTCATCAATGAAATGCGAAAAATAAGGGAGTGGTGTAGAAAGTGAATTCTGTTCTTGCAAGTAAGGTGGCACTTCCCAATTCCTCGTGGCAATCTGTCTGCAGTGGAACTCTGTAGCATCAGAATTTACTAATGGAGTTGATCAAGTGTGTTTCCCAAAAAGAGTAACTTCATTCTGTCAGATTTAGACTAGAATGTATCTGTAGATGTGTGTTCTGTGTTATGCCAGGGGATACTGTGTATTGATAACTTGCTGATATCCTCAGTGTGAGTGCAGAATTACGGTTGTTTTGAAGAATGAAGTATGTGTCCTGTGCACTGTAATGCTGCTGTTGCTCACACACAAGGCTCCTGTGCCTTGTGTGGTAGCCAGAATTGTGTTTCCTGGATTAAGGACCTGGCTGGCATGTAGAATTCTTTACTGGGTTAGTGTTAATCTGGATCACTTCCCAGTCTGGCTGACTGTGTGGCTGCACAAATAGCTGTCCTGCCACGACAGAGGGCACAGGGGTGAGCGAAGTGTGGGGAGGGCTGCTGAAGCCAGCATTCCCGACAGAGGAGAGCTGCTTGCCAAGCTGCTGAGTCCTTAGCAGCGCTTGGGATAGCTCCTGTGTAGAATACCCAAGCTGGTGTCAGTCTGGTGGGCAGGGTCTGATTTGTAACAGTGACTGCTAAACGGAGAGCTGGACCAGACTAACTGGAAGGAGTTTGCTTGTAAAATGAAATTCATTTCAGGAGAATGGAAGATACAGAGATGGAGGCAGTTCTTTAAATAGTGTTTTTTAACAAAGAGAGGGAGCAGAACTTCTGGATAGCAACAAATGTTTCTTGAAACTGACTAACAGAAACAGCTACTAATGTAATTTTGCCTATGTGGAGTGCTGTTCAGTGCTGTCAGGTTGTTTGTCTATAGGTGCTTTTGGAAAGTTACAACCCCTTGAATTCCTGGCTGAAGTTGAATTTTATTTCCTTATTTATTTTTTTTTTTCCCCTTGAGACTATGAATGGTGATACACCACTTGAGAGATAGGAGAGTTGATGATAATATGCATTCCACTGTATTTCTTCAGCTGCAGGCTTTATAGGAGAAACAGAAATGACCTTTCACCAGCTCATAGAAGACAACTGGAAAATTAAAGGGCTGATTATAGAAAGGAGAGGTTATTTAACATTTAGATCTTATACATGCATGCCTATATCCGTGTTAGCTTCACTTGCACGGATCAGAATAGTTCTCAGTTAGTTGTTGCTGGAAGCAAGCATACCAGTTAGCATAAGTCTTCTGGTTTCTTGTTTCCAGCTGTAATCTTTAAGTGTGATACTAAAATAATGACCTTACGTGTTTTGTTTCTTTTTGTTATCTCATGCATAACAAGGCATCCTGGTGTATTCAGTACTGTAGTGAGTGCCTGAGTTCTTGAGATGTACTAATCTCTAGTGTTTTATCCCCTCTGAGAGAAAGAGTTCAATACTGTTGCACATCTTGCAAGAGCTTCTTCAGTGAGTGTGCCGCAATGTGGAAATCTAAGCTCTGTCAGAACCTGTACTGTGGCATTAGAAACAAATTAAAGTGCTCCTGTGCAGTGATGCGCAAGATCCCACAGGCTTGCTTGGAGTTTTGGAGTAGGGAATACCTGGGGTAAGAGTGTGGTATTCAAGTGATTAATGGTAAACATTGGTTGAACTCCGTGGTACTGTAACTGTGTGGGGGACAAAGCTCTATCTAAATGGCTCTAATCTAAAGGCCTGTGATTGAGCAGTGGTCAAGGCAGCTGTGTTGGTGTTGCTGTGATGGAATGTGGTGTTCAGTGTTAGCAGTAGAGCAGCAGGACCTCTGCTAGCAGTACCTGAGAATGAAACAACCCTGTGTCTGCAGCTGTGTCTGGAGCACAGCCAATTTCTAAAGGCAAGAGGTGGAAAAGAGGAAACCTGTTCTCAGGGAGAATGGCACAGTGCCTTTGGATGGAGGCTCTTTGGAAGAGGGAAAGATGTAAATTCCTGAAGATTAAGAGAACGAAGAGGAGGAAGGGGAGAACTGGAGTTCTGGGTGACAGCAGAAGTGACATCACACTTTGCATGCTGTGAATATCTAAGTGATAGAAGCGAGAGCAGATCTGTTAGGAAACATTATCTTTTTGAGTTAAGTCAGGGAAGAAGTGACACATTCCAGCTTAGATACAACACCTTAGTTCTAGCTGTCTCAGAAGCCCTTTCTTGCTACTCTGGCTTTGTGACACTAATGTTGATACCTTTTCACAATGTGCTTGTTTGTGTAGTTGCAGAAGTAGGTACTTGGTAACTCCCGATGATTAGAAAGAGTTGATAATTTGCTTCACATAATCAGATTTCCTTTGGGAATCTGAGCACGTAAGAGTCTGTGCTGCTGCTAGAGAAAGTGTTGGAGAATCGGATGCACAAAATACCTTTCTCTGTAGCACATGTGTCTAGCTGCTTGTGAGGTGAACCATTGCCAGTATGAGTGCATGTACAATGTGCGCATTGAGGAAGAGAACTGCTTGTGGCTGAGGGCTCTGCAACAACCATCCTCTGACAACCGTCAAGACGAGAGTCCTGGTGCACCGTGGGGTTTTGCTTGTGAGAAGCAAGACAGGTTGTTGTGAGGTGCTATGGTGAAAATCTGGATTCCAGTTTCAGCTCTACAGCCTTCTTCCTGATAAGCAAGTCAGCCTTCAGCGCTGCTGTGTTCTTTGCTCGTTTTTCAGTGTTGGATGATCTGTAACTTTATTGTTGCTGTTGCTAGTGCTGACAATGGAATGTTCCTTAGCTGACTTAGCTGGTTTGGCCCTCAACAACAGTTTTAATTTTCAGAGACTGCATGCTGCTTCTGAACATCTGTCATTTGCCATGCTGTTGGCTAAATCATGCTTCACATTAACGAAAGAGTTGTGTTTGAGTCACAGCATGTTAGAATTTGATGGATTTTACACTGGGTTCATACAGAAGTGTTTAGTGTTTCTCTTTTCTGTTAATTTCTTGGAGTAGGTAGATGGCGTGATGCATCATGATGGTGACCTTGAGAATTAAATGTTGCTTTGCCGTAAAGATCAATAACTGTGCTTCTATCAAAAAAGTGCCTTATTTGCTTTTATGCTCAAAGTTTGTATTTCAGTTCTGTGTAGCTACGTTATACTGGGCAACAAGTTGTCTGTGGCCTTTTGTTTGGAGTACATCACATTGTAGCAACCAGGAGTGTGATAAACCTGCTTTTCCAAGGTACTGTGCAGTTTCACATGCTGGAATCAACAGCTGGGATGTGTTGTGTAGATTCAGTAGTTCAAAGAATGTAAAGGCTGTAAAGCCTTGACTGAAAGAACTTGACCCTAAGAAGTGTGAGAATGATGCCACATCTGCAGTCATGTTTGTGGGCATCTGAAGTGATGTTTTGTGCCTGCTCTGCCCAAGAGGATGTCTGTTGTGAAAACAAGTGATGTCCATAACTGTTCCGTATGCTCTTAATGGAAATATTTCCTTGTGGTTACTTTTGTGATAGCCTTCTGCAACCAGCATAACATGTTTGAACAGAGAACTGCATTTTTGTTTGGGATGGTCTATGATTGTGGAGTCAATTTTATGCACCTGTAAAGTTGCAGTTTGTTATGGTCTTTTTGTTCCATGAGGCATGTGGCTCTGGTGCTGCCTTCTCTAACTTGGATGTAGTTAAGTAACATAATTCTAAACCAAGATACTGTGCTACACCTGCCTCATTCCCTGAAGAGAGTGTGGGAGATGGAAGCCATGACACTGTTAGTTGTGTTGGTTTACTGTGCCCTTAAAGGTATTCAGTTCTACAGTGATGAGCGTATTAGCAGCACCTACCTAGAGCAGGATTATGGGATTCTTTCACCCACCTTCTACAAAGCTGCAGGATGGTTAAACTCTTGCGAGCCCCAGGGGTCTGACCAAAACATGCTGCTCTACCTGGGATGGTCTTGGATAGGCTGTGGCTGTCAGAGCAGTCATTAAACTTAAGGGTAGAATTGCAGTAATTTTCTGTGTTAGAGAAACACGTGTGTTTTAGGCAGTGGAAGTTGGTGACTTACCAAATAAATGCATGAGTCGTAAAAACCATTCTTGTTTGACTGAGGCACGCTTTGACTTCAGGAGGAGTGTAAGAAAATGAAAGCTAATACAAGCTTGTTTTCTGTGGTCTCTGTTTAAGTGAATTCTAGTGAATAAAAGATGTCCTTCTGTTTATATGCATTGAGTAAGCTAATAGTATGTTGCATGCAATCTTAAAATTGAAAAGCAATTTGAAGTTTTCCTGTTGTTCAGTAGAGATGGGTAAAGTTCACTTTGCTTTCTTCCTGCCTCCAGTATTGAAGTGAATTGTTAACCCCACCCCCGTTGCATACACTTTTCTTGTCTTTTTTAGGACCCTGCATCTCTGAACTCCTCGATTCCTACAGAAATAACAAATCTTTTATATGTAAAAGTGCAAATTTTTACTTGAACTTGGAAATGAAATGTTAGAATGTTGTAGTGTGTTCAGTAACCCTGTACAACAGAGAAAGTGGTGATCTGGATGTTTGAAAATGTCTAGTTTTGAAGTTTTAGTACCTTGAGTAACTTTTTTCAAGAAGCTGTATCAGTGGTTTATGGACGTCAACCTCAACTTCAGCTCTAAGAATATCTTTTCAAATCCTGGTATTTTTGTTACTATTCATTCTGTGGGTATTTTTCCCTTTAAAGGCAGTTGACACAGGTGAAAAATTCACAAGTAGTGAATAATTGACTTCATTTCAGATAGTATGTACCAAATTGCAGCTGATTGTGGAGTTTAATCTCTAGTAATTGTTTCAAATGTTTGTGTAGGATGTGTATATGCTCCCTGACCAGTGGGACTTGGTTTGGTTTTTAATCTAATTCTGCTATTTAATTCGAACTTGGTAGCATCAGGATGTCTGCTGAGAGAAAGACATCTATGATTTGAGGTCAGTTACTCTATTGTTTATAGCTGCAAATGTGTTCACCTTGAAAAGGCTCTATTAGTCCTTTGAAAAGTCTTGCTACAGGAGGATTGACTGACTTTGTCACCTGGAGTTGTGTGAGCTAGAATGGTCTCCTGATTGCCTTCTCAGAACAGTTAAGCTGTTTAAAAGATCTGGAGGTTTGACCTTCTGTTGGATGGAAGTAAAGGCAGGTGGACAAAACAGTTTGGGACCAAGAAGATAGAAGCTGGAAGTTCTGATGAAAATCAGCGAAGTTTTAGGTGTAGCTGGTGTAAGGGCAGAACTGGGTTCTGCCAGTGATGGAGATTTGGAAAAACTTAAAAATGGAAAAGAAATTCAATTGGTTGAGCTTTGTTCGGCCAGTATATAAAGGAGTTTTAAAAGGAAAGCCCTCCACTTTTTAATCTAACATTATTTGGAAATTACAGAAAAGAACTATCAGAGTGTACCTGTGATATTTACATCATGATGCTGAAGATGTGTGTTTAAACATGGTTTTCTACCATTTGGCTGTAATAAAATGGTTCTGTTGTGTACAAGGAGACATGGTTACACTATTACCTTACAGCAAACCGTGCACAGGTTGTGCTAGTCGTAGGGATTTGGGCATAATGTGTTGTTTCAATTTAGGAACTTCTACAGTACTGTTGAAATGGTGTGATTTAGGAAGAGCTCATTTAAAGTCTCTTCCACCAAAATGGTGTTGCTGTAGCTTTACAGAACAGGATAAAGATTATATAACACTGCAAGTAAAACAGGCTTTTGTTAAGGATGAGAAAGCTTAGATAGGATATACTTAGCTGACAGATCTGGATCTGGGAAAAGCTGTCTTAATGTATGTGTTTCTGGTATCTGCTGTCACTTTTTGCTGCCTTTTTTTTTTTCTTTTGCCAAGCCAAATTGTTAGTAAAATATAAGTAGACCCTTTTACAGAGGATGCAGTGGCCTGTCAGGGCAGTGAGATACTCTGTGGATTCTTCTGATACACGGTGATTTTCCTAAATGATTCGATAGGCTTGGAAACTGTCCCAGTGGTGGGAGTGTGGGGCTTTAGTCTCTTTGTATTTTGTGTGTAATTAGCAGGTTAAATTCTTTTGCTGCATTCTGTTACAGAAGCATTTGTGTTGACAAAGCTCCCAGTCTGTCCTGATATTAATACAAAGACTCTCTAGAAGTGATGATCCCATGAATTGTAATTGTATCTGGGTTGGTTGTAAACATCCAGCCTTTGTCCTGGGGCCTCGGTACACGCGAGATGTGAAGTCATGTCTTACTTAGCAACTGCAATTGCTTTCCAAGCTGTAGAGTGTGCATTAGCCTGTGAAAGCATCAGGGCCTTCGCCCCTTGTGATGAATATTTGCTTTTACTTCTAGAGAGCAGGAAAATGTGACATTACAGCAGTTACATAAAAAGATCTCAAGCACTTAATATGGGTGATATCTGTGCAGCTAAGCTAATTATGCAACATCACTGTATGTCAGGTGCATAGTGAAAGGCCAAAAGCAATGGGATTTTAGCCGCTGAGAATTAATAATAATAAAATAAGTACTATTCTAGGGTTCCTCTCTCTCTAAGTGCTGCGTTTGTATTTGGGAAGCTTATGTTCCTTGCATGACATAACAACTCAAATCCATCTCTCTATAGAGTGCAGAGATGGAAGAAAAAGCTGACTTAAGCCTTTGGCAGCATTAGCTTATGTTTAGTTCACAACTTCAACCTTACAAACCACATTAGCTTTTTAATGCATGTTATGGTGTTACAAACCCATGAGCTTGTTTAGATCTCAAGATCAGAGTATTTGAATTTTGTGTGTGAGTTCTCTACTTAAAAATATAGTGACTCATTTCCATGTGAAACTCAGCTGTTCAAAAAATACAGCTTACGGACCCTGAGAAACTTAGTGCCATATACATTTTTAAGTTAACATATTTATTGTAAGTCTGAAGAATTAGAAAGTGTTGCCACCAATTGGAAGCTTTTGCCTTCATTGCAAAAAATTGAATGAGTTGGAATGAGAGCAAAGAGTGAGGAAGGCCTGTCATTCAGGACAGAAGGCATCGGCACATTCAAGTAGCCCCTGTAACGTGTTAAAACACATAGTGGGATTGCTTGTTCATCAAATCTGCACTATCAGTCATGTCCCTGTCTGACAAAGGGTTTGCTGCGAGTGTTTTGGAAGAGATTTTTCTATAGGCCCCCAGACTGGGAGATTCTGATTGGAACCAGCAAATGTTCTACCGTGGGTTTGTTCATTAAATCCTTCTGGTGGGGAGAGGGGAAGCAGAGTTGCCAGAAAAGAATGTTGACAGTGAAGAGCTGAGCTTTATTCTGTAAGCAGCATCGGATTCCAGGCTCAGTTTTGAACAATAGACTGACAGACATCTATCTTGTAGAAATCATTGCAATTATAGAATTGCTTGGACTAACGTATATAAAAATGCTTGATTAAAGAAGGCCACTGTTGAGAGAATGCACATTCCAAATGTTGACTGTATCTGGAGAATATTTTTATTCTAATGAGGATTTCGAGAAGCAGATGGCTCAATGAATCTTGGAAGGGATTTTGTTTGTTCTTTGTTTAGTGATGGGGATGTTGGTGTAATCTCAAGTCATGATAGTAGTGTTTACCCTATTTCATTTCCTTTAATGAAATGAGCTGGCCGGAGCAGTTCAGGCCTCAAAACCAGCTGATTCAAACAAGTCTAAGGGCAGCAGGGTCTCAGTTAGCAGAGTTTCCCTTCTGATTTTGTCTCGTGCATAAAGATCCAGTGTGTAATGTGGAGGTTTTGAGGTAAGAATATTGCACTATTGCAGAGGACTTTACCGGTGGGTTGCATGTTAATAAGAATAATGAGAGTGAGATCATATCAGTACAAAACCTGGAATGATTTTAGTGGAGTGTAGCTCTTAAAATAAATAATAGTTTGGGTCCCAAGTGGCAGATGGGAGTTTAACCTTGTTGCCTTTCAAGAAAGGTATCCTAAGGTCTCTGCTTTGTTTATGGCATGCCTTGAAGTGAAGCTGAAGGACATAAGCAGTTTGTCTTTACGTAAAGATACCAGGAATATCTTGTTCTCTGAAGGTATTTGCTGGCTGTGATTTAAAAAATTAATATGAACTTGGGGTGATTGAGCTTGTTTAGAAATAAGTTTATGCAAAGGCTGCAGTTTTCAGGTGGGGATTTTAGACTTCTGGAGCTAGAATGTCCCTGGAGTGTGATGGTCTATTCTGCCAAAGCTGATATTCTTGGCCTGACCACACAGTTTCTGTTAGGAGGTTCAGCTCTTCAATACGAAGGTCAGTTAGGCAGCAAGCTTTGTATCATTCATTGACAATTGTAACATGCTTGTCTTTTTCTCTAGTTTTCAAATGATTCATGTTCCTTGGTCTGATAAACCCGGCACCTTTGAAATGAGAGAAGCTTTTTTAAGTTAGGAAGGTCTGGATTCTTCTTTTGGGACTTCCACTTTGAGAGGTTGCTAAGGCTAAGTTTGTTTGGGAATCACTAAAGCCCAGACAGTAACGCTCGGGCAGGGACATTGTTTTCCTCCTGTGAAACTTCTTACAGTTGTCTCGAAAATTACAAAGCAAAAAAATGCACAATGCAGTCAAGAAAGAGTGTAGATTTGTAACTATATGGTGGAGTCACCTATTAGAGTAGCAGTAGGAACCTTCACTCTTAAGTGCTGGAAAGCATGATTTATTGCTGCTGGAATGAGAAATATGGAATTCTTCCTTTAAACTGCAGTGAGGGGAATGAATGAAATTTCCTTCCTGCTATTTAGTAAGACCTGGGGATATGAAGATAATATCTGGGTGATAAAACTGAGGTTCAGCAATTTGTCCTTGGCTACTAGAATTTAATTAAATGGGTGAGAAGCAATGACTGCCTTAACTAAAAGAAAATAAAGTAATCCAAACCTGCCAGTGATGTGAAGGGACCCTTGCTGTTGAGCTGGAAGCTGCGTGGTTTCCTCCATCCTCACAGCAGTATCAAACATGTTAGGAAAACAAAACTGGAATTGTGTTTTGAAGCCTCTAGAAAGGAGGTAAAAGACTTTGCCTGCCTTTCATAGCATGGTTTTCAAAGCACCTTTGGAAGGGCTGTCTGTTGTGGCAGCTGAGTGACGGGGAAATCATTTGTCATGGATTGTATGAGCGGTTGTGGGCCATACCTGTTCCATGTGTTGTAAGTGCCCTAACCATGACTTGTTCTGGAAAATCATCTGTACTTCTAATCCTGTGAGCCCATCTGATCTTACTGTCATTCAGATGTGTTTTGGCACCTGCCTGACAACTGCAGGACTTCAGTGATGGAAAAGAGTTAGTTTGTAAGCTTTCCTGATAGACTTTTGCATAATGTATTGCTTGAGTAATCTTCTGGTAGTGGAAAGTCCTCTACAAGCCTTGACGATTCAAAGATCAAATAGAAGATTTTTGGCATCATGACCTCTGTCAGCCTGTCCTATGAGATGGGAAACTCGAACTACGTTGCCTCAGTCTGAGGGCCAGTGCTGAAATGCTTTGAATGATCCTGTTTGAGGAGGCAATCTGGAGGCTCTAGGTGTTGTTGTCTTCACAGCTTTTACTTGAAAGAATCTGCATTTTTATGACAAATTGACACCCATCTAGTTTTATTTATTGACGTGTCCTAGTTGTGATTTCATAGTTTGGTTATGATCGCATCTACCACATTCCTACATTTGTCCCTCCTGCTCCACCTATCCCCAAGGTTTTTAAGCTTTTCAGCACTGTTTCTTATCTATGTCCATCATCTGATAAAGATGAAAATAGGATGAAATATGAGAAGAACCAGTTGGCTGGATTTCTTTCAGCTTCTCTTACATTGCCTAAAAATGCTGTGTTAAGAGCTTCTCTGTTATCTGACTTAAGAGTGAGATAAAAGGTGATGTTAATACTATGTTGTGGAATTTTTGGGGTGAATGAGTTTTAAAAGCTTTATAGTTTTGGGGGGGGTTTTTTTGTTTATTTATTTGTTGGGTCTTTTGTGTTGTTTTTTAACAGGAGTCTTACCCCTCTTCATCACCAATATGGTTTGTAGAATCAGATGACCCAAACCTGACTTCAGTCTTAGAGCGTTTAGAAGATATTAAGAAGAGCAATACTCTGGTGAGCAAGTGTTTTGGTTGTTTTGGGTGTTTATTGAGTTTTGTCACATTATTAAGCCATCAAATTAGCTCAGTTTTGGGGTTTTTTGGGGGTGGGGGTGTTTGTAAATACAAATTTCTGCTCCAAAAAATGTGTGAACCAAAAGTAATCTGAAAGATCTGGGGCAAGGAGGGGAAGGTAACTTGAATGCTTGTTCTTAAAAAACGTAGTTACATCTCAGCCCCTATAATCACACAGTTTAAACTGTTCTGAAAGTAATTGTGCAGTGAAATGCTTGAGAATTTAAAAACTACTGAATAACTCAGCTCTTCTGGAGTTTTCTTTGCACAGAGATAGTTATGAAGGCAAAAGCTTTGTGTCCTTGAGCATGTGTAGTCTTCAAATCGTGACTAATAGAAAGAATTTGCAGTTTCAGGAAAGATGCCTTGGCTTGATAGCTTCTGGTGCATCAGAACATTCCTTAGTGATAACAGTGTTGTGACTTTGGATGACTGCTATTGAAAGAAGGTCTTTACATAGATTCTAATGGTAGTTTTGTATTTCAGAAAACTATCAGGCATTATGTCTTATTTGAGTACCCTTTTGATCGAGAGATGGGGGGGTGTATATGTAAATTATACCTATATATGTAAAATTAACTTCCCATTCTCTGTGGGAGAGTAAGTGTCCCTGAATATTACTTAGGGATACATCTCAGTACAAATACTCTGTTCCACCAAGAGCAGTAGTGCAGCCTACTGACAAATTCAGTGATTAAGTGTGTTGGTTTTCCTCTCCAAATTCAGTGTTACAGATATTAAACAGCCCTTAAGAATGACCTTTATTAACAGATTTTATCATTTTGGGATTATTTTTGTGTACAGGAACACATGAATGCTCATGATGCATACAGAGCAAATCTGCAGAATAATGCTTATTGTATGAATTATGAGCTGGCCATGGTATTCGCCTGGTCTTGGAAAGAATTTGGAATGTTTTTCCTCATGAAATCACTTACCTGTAAAGTTCTCTGGGCTAATGTTAAGCAAGCACACTTGATCTTCAATGAGGATATGTAAATTTCTGTTTCTAAAGGATATTTAGGGTGCATGTGGCTTCTAGCAGAAATAATTGGGAAACTAACAAGTAAGTGAGAGTCCTCATGGCCTTGCCATAATTAAAAACAAAGGGGCACTGCAGAGGAACATTAGAGTGTTAATGTGTTGTGTCAAATCTGATCACAGGAGACACAGTATCAGCTGTGTGTTCTCTTCTTACAACCTAAACTTTAGACTAAACTATATTCAGAAGAATGTTAGATCTCTTAGTGTTTGTGACATCTGCCTAGGAAGACCTATGACAGTATGGTAGCAGAAAATATAATCAAATCACCTGTTTTCTTAAATACACTTTTCAGAAGGTTTTTCAGCTCAAAGCTGCTGTGCCTGGTAGCTTCAGACTAAAGGTTTTAAACAAGCTATTTCCTATGTTTAACTACCTACAGGCTTGCTTGCAATAGGGTGAAAAGCTTTATAACAAACATGCTGCGGAGGACTTGCTGTGCTGAATTGCATCTGCACATAGATTGCTCATGTACGTTCTAAGAAAACAGCTTCTGGTATCAAGCTTGTACTTGCCCATGTAAAAGCTGATGGGTTGATGTAATAGACACCTGTGGATGGCCCATTGCTTTCTCAGGAATCCATCCCACATCATGTTATGCCAAGATGAAGACAGATCGGAGTAGTTGAAGAAACAAATACTTACACTACAAAATCTGACTTGTTTTTTGCTCAAGGGGCTTTGGTTTGTGTATTTGGGTTAGTTATTCTCCCTGCAACTTCTCCCTGTGCAAGTCCCTCCCTCCCCTTCAACAGTGTCAGAGAAATGTACATGCTGACTTCTTGGAGTCAGGTAGGAAAGGATAAGGGACTGCATGTAGAAATCCAGAGGCTTCTGATTTATCATGCTATCTCCTAAAAACTTGCTTAGTTCAGTTTAAACTTTTAGAATGTTCTGAATCAGTTTGTATTTAATATATTGCTGCTAGGAGATCATTTGTGGCATGTTGTTCTGAACTCATAAAGCTATTGATACGGTCAAATTTTGAGTAGGAAATTGCACTGGACTCTTCCAGGAGCTCAACAGAGCACAGCAACCGTGTGCTCAAAGCACCAATAACACGTGTATCCTAATTTAACATTCTTAAGGGTTACTCTGCCCTTTCTCCTTGCTTTGTAGCTTTTGTCAGGTATCACCTCTTTTGGGAAGCTGAAAAGCAAGCTTTTCAGGCATAAAAGTTTGACAGGAAGCCTTGTCATTTGACATGTTAAAAGGAGAACTGTTTTACTATTAAAATCATGCCCACTTTTCTTGGCAAATCTTCTGTGGGTCTGCAACTGTGTTACTTCCCTTGGGATCAACGTGGTGCTGACTGGCATGAACATTTGTCAAAATGCTAAACATGTGGAAAGGTTAAGAATGTGATGAGCACAGATAGCATTAGGTTTGGAGGCTTTAGCTGCTTGACTCTCCAGATCGAATAAGTTGAAGTCAGCAGATGAAGGGGCTACAGAGTTCTCTATGACCCGTAGTGTTTCCTGGATTCCCTTCCACATCCTGAGCATCAGCATTACATGAGAGGTGGTAGGTAGTGAAACTGAGAGCTGCCTTCTAGTGGTAGTGTCATGCAAAAGAGAAATCCTGCTTCGATTTCATGTTTTTTGAATTATAATGTAAGAATAGTTATATATAATCATTATATATAATATACTAATATTAGATAGTGGAAGTTATAGTTGTAAATTTAAAGTTTCAAACCTTTATGGGTTGTTAAATAGAACTATACAGGATTTGGAGTTTTTCTTTTTAAAGCCAATAGTGAAATGGGTCTGTATTCAAAAAGGCAACTTTTACTTCTCATGCTTTCCAAACCTTGAGGGCTTAAATTTGCACAGAAGATGCCAAAAGTATAGAATTCCTGGCATAAGTACATGTACAACTTGGATGAACTGTTGTCCCTAAGCACACTGCTGCTGTATTAAGAATTTAGATTTAGTCCCACATGATGGCATTTCAGGAACACAGGTTGTCTCTTACAGACTACCAGTGCAGCAGCAACTAATCATATATTGGGGTTCATAGAGACAAAATGCAGGGAAAAGCTGTGCTTTATTTACTGAAACTACCCACGGCTGCTGAATGTGAGACCAGTTACTGTCACAGACTGCCTGGTAGCTAAGAGTGGTCACATTCCAAGTGGCAGTTATTTCTTCCCTCTGTTTCCTCTTGTATTCTTCTTCAGCATTGTACTTTGGTGGTGGGCTAAGATTTATTGATTCATTTATTTTCACATCAATATAGTGTGTGTATATAGGTAAATAGATTTATGTGGAAGAATAAATATGTGTATACTTAGACTACTGAAGCCCATGTTTCTTGGTAATAGGAAACAAGGTGCTTCCTAGTGCATCCAGCAGTATATTGTTAAAGCTGTCCTAAAATTAATGCTTTCATTTGGTGTTAGATCCTTTCACGCATAAAAAGGCCTCCTAATGTAAGATGGGCTTCAGAAAAAATATTCTAAACTGTTTTCTATTCATAAGATGTTAACACAGCAAGCAAAAAAAAAATTCCAAGGTGTTTTTGTGTCTAAACCAGCATTATGTTGTCCAGGAGAACTACCAACTTCTGAGAACTCCTCAAGCATTAGAAGTTATATATATGTATTGTTATTTTCATATCAGTTCTAATCTATGTGATTAGTTTATAATTTTGTCATTGTATTTGGTCACTTGAGCATTTACCTTATGTGGGTATTTACAATGCTCCTTTAATACCTTGTGGATTATACATGCAAATTCCTGCTTAGTTTCTGCTTTAGGCAGTTTGTATTATAGGGAAAGTGCTGGTACACTGATAGCCCACTTCTCTTCAGTAACAGCAAAGTGTGTTTGTAGTATTTATTTTATGTCAGCCAAGCATGTTAAGTTAGCCTGGAAATGCATTTAAATTTTTCCTACATGGCAGAAATCTGCTATCCCTTTTGGTAGTCTGTTCATGTGCCTCTAACACATACCAAATCATGCTAGGCCCTGCTTAGGGCAGGGGATTGGATTAGATGACTTCCAGAAGTGCCTTTCAGCCCAAATTGTCCTATGCTTTTTGATACATAGGACGATAGCAGAAGGAATAACAGTGATGGTGATGCATGGCAGAAGGATCAAGGATATGAAATGAATTCCACTGGATGAAAAATGTAACAATAAAGAAGAAGGGCTGTAGAGACAGCATCAGCTTTTCACTCTGCTGCCACCTTTGCAGACTAGAGAAACTGAGGTCAAGTAAACCAACTTGGCTATAAAACTGAAACTGCACTTTGGAAGTTGTATTAAGGTAGCTACTAAGAGCAGACTGCTGCCAAGGAGGAGGTCCTCCCCTTAGCTACCCATTCTTGCCTCCCCCTTGGGTGCTGATGTGCTAAAGCACATCATGAATTGCTCTAGCACGAGGCTTATAAGCTGCTGCATGGTTGTGACAGTGTGCTGCTAGAGGGAGGGAGACACTTCTGCAGGCACAGCTGCTGTGTAATCTGGTGCAGGCTGCGCTAGCAGATTTACTGATTTGTGAGTGCTTGTGCACCTCATAGTGGTGCCGGGCTCGGAAAGAAGTGAGAGAAGCTTACAATGTGTTAGGTCCTGGCTGCAAGGAGTCCTCCTGCCTTGAAATTCAGGTGATGGGATTTCTCATGGAGAACATGGGGAGTGAAGGACGCAGAGTAGGAAGCGGTGGTTCACTCTCTTACCAGCCCTTCCTGTCTCTTTCTGTAGAGATGCACCTAATAG